>JBBPMA010000780.1:0-17236 GCA_038090075.1 Xanthoconium purpureum | reverse complement strand
TCGTCGGATCATTTGCATCATCGCATGGCACGTCGACGATGGGCTCGGTGGCAGCAACAATCGGACATTTCTCAACTGGGTGAAGGAGAAGATTAGAGATCGGTTTGGGATCAGTGATATGGGGCCAGTGTCCCTGTATCTCGGGATCGAAATCAAATGCGATCGGGGAACACGCAAGGTATGGATTCATCAGGAGGCGTACATCCACTATCTCTGTGATGAATATGGACTATCTGATGCGAATATTGTCTCAATGCCCATGGACTATCACCACCCATTTGGTTGTGACAGTGAACTTCCCCCAGAAGTGGAAAACCTTGAGCACACATACCAAAAGATTGTTGGGGAATTAATCTATCTTTCGACCTGCAGCCGGCCCGACATCGCCTTCACTGTTCAACGTCTTGCACAACAATGTGCTCGACCTGAGGCACATCACTTTGCGGCCGCAAAACGGGTCATCCGGTACCTGCGGGGGACTCAATCTCTCCACATCCATTTTAGTGATCCCAAGGTCAATCTTTCCCCTCATGCTTTCTGTGACTCCAACTGGGCTACAGATCCGTCCGACCACATGTCTGTAACAGGCTACATGTGGTTCCTCTACAGCGGTCCTGTGGCACATGCATCCAAGAAACCAGTCACTCATGCGCTTTCTACCACAGAGGCCAAGTACATGGCTCTTTCTGCTTGTGCACAGGAAGGACTCTGGCTCAAGTCATTTCTCTGTTCCTTGCATCATCTGGTGTCCCCTCCGCTTCGCATCCATGCTGACAATACTGTGGCCATATCCTTAGCAGTGACGTCAAGTAATCATTCCCAGACGCACCACATTGGTGCCTGCTTTCATTTCATATGGGAACATGTTGCCCGTGGGACCTTTGAGTTATGTTGGACTCCCACCTATCGAGACATTGCGGACACCCTAACCAAGTCACTTGAACGCTGCGCTTTTATCGACCATCGTCTTGCCCTGTCTTTGGTGTCACACTGAGGGGGTGTGTTGGACTTTGATGTATGTTTCTATACTAGACCACACTATTGATACTCTATCCTGCTATATCTTGCTACACTACGCTATCTTGCTATTGCAGCGCGCCATCTTTTGTTGTTTGGTATTTGCTATCGCACGTGACTTGTCAGTTTAGATTCTTTGTATCGGATGGAGCAACCTCAGCTGTCTTACATCCAGAGGCTGAGGTATGCATCCATCCATTCTGCTTATCACATGTTACTGACAACTACCTTAGTCTTGTTGTGTCATAGGTTCCTTCAGCTAGAAGGGGTTTCAAGGAGTCTGAGGGGAAACCTTGGAATGGACTAGATTACAACGCGAATGCATAGAACTAGCTGAAGAGTTCCAGCATACATGGGAGTTTATATACTTCTAAAGGAAGTGCATGGACCAGGGTGGAATGGTGGCATAAGTGGAAAGCGGAAACCCATAGAGGTTCCATGTTTAAAAGGAGCAGCAGAGAGCTGTGTGAAGGGCAGAAAGGGGAACATACGGGAGACTGGAAGAGATCTGTTCAAGGAGGACAGATATGGAAAGAGACCGAGATGTATCCAGAAGGCGGGAGGCCGATGAGACAGTGAGATCTAGGCACAGTGGATAGAAGCCTAACCATGCGGGAATCTAAAAGGAGGATCCAGAATGAGACTTAGGAGTCCAGGAGTCAAGTGGTGCCGAGTAAGGGACAAGGAAGTCTCTGAGCGGGAGGGAGAGGTCATCCCAAGGAACTAAGGAAAAAGAGGGGATCTCGTCAAAGGGTACAAAGTCCATAACATTTGATAGTCCACCCAAACTTGACATGAAAACATATGGTGACACATGAATGGGGCAGATAGCACATTTTTTGTGTTTGCTGGTGTATCCCTATCTGACAGAATATCTCCCTTGCCCAGTAGTCACATCTGCACATATTGTTGCACATACCCCTTGCTACACCATACCACTGTACTTGAGTCACACCATATGCTAAATTAAAACCCCCTATGTCATTGTAGCCTTGTATCAGATGTGGTACAAATCTAAAAATGGACACCACTGATTGTGAGTGGGGCATCAGGATCCTGCCCACTGCTTGAATTGGGATGTGTGTGCTGCTTGTTCCCCTCCCCTTGCCTGAATCCCAAGCTCAGTGAAGGTTTCTGTTAGGGGCATATAGCCCCAAATTAGTATGAGCATCAGAACAGCACATGTGATTGAGAATCATGTGTGCCTGTAAAAATAGTATAAAAAAGGAGGGCTGCCTTGATGATGACCCTTATCTTACCTTACCTTTACTCTACATATCATTGATGAATCCTATACAGTTCACTTCATTAGTGTGATCTTGAGTAAGTAAGGTGATATACATGTAATCCTTACAATTTTTTGAAGTACATTTACTTCAATTTGTGCAATGAGCTGCACAGTCACTCATAGTCAAGCTCAGACTACTGCAGCTAAGCTGCCTGAAGGTGAGGATGACCTCCCACTGAACAATAATAATCATCAACCTGTGAAAGGGCCTCCTGAGGCCTGAAAAAATATGAAAAAGCAGAAAAAAGGAGCACAAGCTCCATAAATGATTGGTGCTGGAAATGCTGGCCAAGAATCCAGGGCTAATCAGCCTGAGGCAGACATGCCAATGCCTGGAATCCTTCAAACCTCCCAGATGCTGGATAGCACCAAAAGGACATCAAAGAGAGTCACAGAGGCCATAAATGACCTGATGAGTCCCCTAACTCCTCAGCTCACTGAACACAATAACTCATGGATTATTTTGGATCCATTTTCCTGCCCAAGGACTGAGAATCCTCTAGTACAGGTATACATGGAAGGTGCAGCACCTGGAATAAGGATTCAATTTGAGGATGAAATCCCCATGGACCCCCAATTGGCCTTAGTGGCTGTGAACAAATTCCTTGACAGGATTCAGCATCAATGGCTGAATTATGGCCATGGTCCTGAAGGATTCCATAACCATGGGATCAATTCCAGGCAGCACCAAGCTGCAGCCATTGACCAAATTAGGTGGGTAATTGCCACCCAGGAGGTTGAGGAACCAACAAGTAGGGCCAGTAGCCATGTGACCCCTGCTTCTACACTGATCAAGGTGGAGGAACAGCAGTCCCAATTGTACACAAGTACCCCTATAAGGGAGGAAGGACCCTCAAGAAGACACCAAGATGTGCCTATGGATGTAGGAGACAATCAGAGTGGATTGGCCCCAAATATGCTGAACTGTTCAGCATACCTGTCTGGGTGAAACTTGAATATAATCTGTTATTTATACAGAAACTGATGAGGAGCTGCAATGCTCCATCAAATGGTGCAGGACTGTGCCATTGCTGCTGGTAACAGGACCCCAAGTCCTAGACAATCAGAGAGTGAAGAAGGACCTCATGAAGTCCAATACAGGTATTGGAATGATGATCAGATCAAAAGAGAGGATTATCCTCAAGGTGGTTATCCAGGAGGAGGAGGTCCACCAGGAAGAGGTTCTCCAGATGGAGGCCCTTCTGATGACTATGAAAATGATGAGGATGATCTGTCCATGGATGACAAAGATGAAGACAATGAAAGACCACCTGGTAGGCAACAAGGATCACCTGGGAGAAATCCTCCTGCACAACCTGCTGGCAGACAACCTGCAGGTCATCTGGCCCATTGAAACTACTGAAGGGGTTTTACCCCTGGTAACAATTGTTATATGGGTTTCATGCAACAAAAATATGCTTAGTGTATTTGGGAGCAAGTTGGTCAAGTGACTGGTCCAGTCAGACTGGAAGTTAAGATGATGAATCTGCCTGAGCCTGGAAAGTATGGTGGCCAGGATGACCTGGAAAAGTTCAATAAGTGGCTAAGCCACCTGCTCAAGTACTATTGTACCTTTAAAATCACTGGATCCAACTGTGATCCTAACCAGGTACTATACACCAGATTGTACCTGGAGGATTTAGCTTCCCAATGATATGATCAAGAGGTCAATCCACCAGACCAGCATATCCAGGATTGGATGTTTGAGAATGTCATCTGTGGATTGTTCCAATGATTCATGCATGAGGCATCTGTCCAAAATGCTATGAACCAATACAACTGCACAAGGTTCTCCCATGATAAGGAAGCCCTTGCCTTCTATAACAACTTGAAACATTGCACACATTGGATGGTGCAACCACCAGACAATTATTTGTTCAGGAGGAAATTCCTCCATGGATTATTCCACTCAATAATCAAGAGCATCTTTGAAACTCAAGGAATATCTGCCAAACATTTGACAATTGAGGAAATCCTTGAAGAGGTCTGGTGCATGGAGACTGCACAAAAAGCAATCAACATGCATATGAGATTGAGCTACACCAGCTCCAGAGGGAAGACCTTCTAGGAATAAAGTGGCTTGAACCCATATGACAAGAAAGAAACAGGAAATTTCTCAAAGGGCAATAGCCCAAAGTATTTCAAGAAGGGGGATACTATCTATCATTGAAAGTTGAGATTCCTCTATAAGAAGGAAGGAAAAGGTGGGATGACCCACCAGAATAAGGGTCATCAGATCCAATCCTATGATAAAGGGAAACAACTCTGGAAATACCTTCCAGGGGTGAATTGTTACTGATGTGGCAAGGAAGGCCACATGGCAGATCAGTGCAACCAACCTTGCAAGGATGGCTGGAAAGGCCTGGTGAAACCTTGCCTTTTTGCGGCTGAAGTGCAAGAAAAAGAGCAGGATCAGCCCAGCAAAATGGAAGAATTGGCAGAAGATGCCAAAGAAGATGTGGTGGATGAAACACCACCAGATGTACATGAAGATTCCAAAGAGGCTGTGGAAGATCTTGAAAATGTTGATGATAAACAATTTGACTATTATGAAGGAAATTCCAAGGTAGATGACAATGATGAAGCTGTTGCCTACTATGGTGCTATATGCCATGAAGGTGAATTTTCCAAGGACAAAAGGATCATCTGATGTGCCATGATGCATGAGGAAGATGAACTTCTGGGACTTGATGAACTGACAATCTCACAACCTGTTCAAGAAGAATGAGAGTGGTCTTGCCAATATGATGCCATGCACCAAAAACACTGTGAGGAATGTAACTGTCACATGCAACATGTAGGACAAGCCCTACAATGGAGGAATCTGTCTCTCAATAATGCAATTGAGTTCCCAGAACACTTCACAAGGAATGAATTCAAACAAGGCATTGACTACAGAACAAGGATATGCCAGGAGCTGATTAGCTCCACAGATGAATGTTTGCATGTGGCTTGCCATTTAATAGCACACCATCTGAGAGTAATGGAATGGGAGAGGTTAGATCTCCTAGTAAAGACTATGGCAGTCCACTCTGCTCTAATTAGAGCTGGTCACAATGATGACAGATTGGGAGAGAGTGTAAGAACTCTCATCCAGGACCTTAGGGACCAAAGGGAGCAACATGCAGCACTCCAGATTGACCAATACAAGGTTGAGCTTGACACTTGATTAGGGACAATCTGGGTGAATTGGAAGGGCAGAATTGAAGGCCACCCCAAATCTGAGCATTCAGGAGAGTCAAGTTCCAACATTGTAATGGAACTGGAAGGGCAGTCCTTCCAGAGGGGTACTACAACCCCCAAGTGGACATGGTCTCCACTATATGGCCCAAACCATTATGAAAATTCATGCCCAGATTGTAATGCTCAGATAGAACATGTATCTAAGCATGCAATAGATGGAGTTCCATCATTAGCAGTTGCTCAGCAATATCTGCAACAGCTTGCGAGATGCAAATATGATCACAGATGGAATGACTATGACAAAGCACAGATGGAAGGACATGGATTGAATGTTGACCATATCTGTAGTGCATTACACATGCTAGCTACTTGTGTAGTTAAAACTACAAGGGCAATCTGACAGACATCAGAGAATGCCAGCAATCACACCCATGTGATGAACTGCCATGGATTCTCACCAGAGCTCTGAAAAGGCATGATCAGGGAGCTTATAAGTATTGATAACGTCCTGCTCTCCACCCTACCTAGGAGCAAAATAGTCATTTATAGTGATGATGTAGTGGTAACCACACCACATGGCAGGATTACTATTAACTATAATAGTCCTGTGGAGAATTTGCATGTTCAGATGGCTGCAATTCATATAAAAGGGGAAAGTGAGAGACCTGAAGGGTCTTGAGCATTCCAGTATGTGATGCATACTAGGCATACTGCTGATAAGTCCATAGAGAGCTCTTGCCCCCAAATTGTGCTAGAAATGCACAGATGTGCTACCATCAAGACAAAGGTCAACAGATATAAAGTGTACATCATGATTGACACTGGAAGTACTGGTAACTTTGTGAGCCCTGCATTTGCAAAGGTCACAGGGATGAAAGTATTCCCATTAGAGCAGCAGCTCATATTACAGTTAGGCTGCATTGACAGCCAGTCAAAAATTACTCATGGTGGTAAATCCCACATTGAAGTGGGAAGTAGAACTTCTGATATCTACTTTGATGTTGTGAACATTGACAGATATGATTGTATCCTTGGAATACCTTTCCTATGGGAATGGAAAGCCATTCTCAATTTTGTGGATCAAATGATTCAAATTGGCAATTCTAAGATTGCCTTGCTTAAGGAAGCTGCATCAGATACTCACTCATGAAATCCAGTATGACTACCTCCAAACTCCAATTGACTCTTGAGCCCTATGAGGTCTAAACAACCCCATGAGGGCTTTAGAGGGCAAGAAGGTATGGAGAAATCACTCCAAAAAACTAGTGAATCATTAAAGCAGCATTTGGCTGCAATAAAAACAAAAGAACAACTGACAGAGAAAGATATTTCTTAGCTAAGGAACCAATGGTTCCATGAAATCAAGCATTGACTTGGAGGGATAGCAAATAAACTCCCTCCTTTGCAGGAAGTCAATCACGGAATTCTGCTGATTAAGGAAGATAAGCACTATGCATATCATCTTCCTTGTTGTGCAGATGCGCTAAAACAACAACTCTCAGACAAAATCCAACTGTACACAGATGCAACTTGGTGGGTCATGAAAAGTGTCCCACAAGCTACACCAATGCTCTGCATCCCAAAGAAAAGCAGAAAATTGCAGACAGTGATCAACTGTCACAAATGGAACAATAACACGATCAAGGACATGACCCCATTCCTGGATCAGGACCAGATCTGAATGGATGTCATGAGAGCAAAGTATTGCTCAAAAATAGACCTCTCAAATGCTTATGAGCAGGTCTGGATTGAACCAGAGGATGTCTGAAAAACAGCCTTTGCTATGATCTATGGAACCTTTATCAGCCAGGTCATGCAACAGGGGGATCACAATGCCCCTATAACATTTCAACATCTGATGACAGTGATCTTTAGAGACCACAACAGACATTGTGTATATGTCTACCTGGACAATATATTCATCTATAGTGACACATTGGAGGATCATGAATGATACCTCCAGATTGTATTCAATGTGCTAGAAAAGGCTGATTTCTACCTGGAGCAGGAAAAATGCAATCTATATGCCAAGAAACTTGACTGTCTAGGTTATATCATTGACCATAAGGGCATCCATGCTGATAGAGACAAAATGTCTTGGATTCATAGCTGAAGGACTCCTAAGTCCCTGAACAAAGTCCAACACTTCATAGAACTAGTTGGATATTTGGCACAGTTCATGCCTGAGGTATCAGTATATGCTACACCATTGACAGGGATCCAAAGGAACAGAAATTTCTTTCAGTGGAGAGAAGTCCATGACTGATGTTTTCAGATGATCAAGGACTTGACTTGCAAGTACCTAATCCTAAAGCCCATTGATCCAAGAAAAGATGAACTGATTTGGCTTGTTTGTAACACATTCCTATATGGGGTTAGTGTACTGTATGGGCAAGGATCTGATTTGAGAACATGCTGTCCAGCAAAATTTATGTCCAAGAAGTTGAGTGATGCTCAACGAAACTATAGGACATTTGAATGTGAAACACTCATGATAATTGAAGCCCTGCTTATATGGAAGGATAAACTCCTCAAATTCAAATTCAAGAGTGTCACTGATCATGAGGTACTCAGATACCTCAAAACACAGTGGAAGCTGTCAAGTAGGCAGATCCATTGGATCAACTACATGTCATGGTTTGATGCAGAGATCATCTATGCCAAAGGCTCAGAAAATTGCATAGTGGACTGACTGTCTTACTACTACAAAAGAGAGAAGGGTGATAGTGCTCTTGATAAAGAAATCAACTGGGCCAACACAGATGTGCATTTAGACACTGAAGGGTTTAGTTCAGTCATAACTGTAGTTGTACAATCTAGAAAACTGGTTACAGTTCAGTCTTACCAAAAAAGGCAAAATAACCAAACCAAACCAGACTTTTAAATGCTAGATGTGGACAGAAGTGAAGTGTAGAATAATGCCTTTGCCACCCTCCTGTAAATAAAAGAAATCTGATTGTATCTTTGGTTGTGTCACAAGCTGGCATAAGGACTGGATTTGTCCAGATATCAGAGATGAAAGTTGGCAATGAGTTCCAAGGCATGATCAAGCTTGGTAGCCAGTAACCAAGATGTTTCTTCTTCAGTCCCTTCATATCTGGACCAGCATACCAGGTAGAGCAACTTGCAGTTGGATCTCCTGCAATTAATCTTAGAATCAAGGATCTTGGAGATTTTGTACTCCAGTTCCCTGCCAACTTCAATCAGAGGTGGTGGAGGTTGTATATGGTTGGGGATTGTGTTGGGGATGAAAGGTTCTAGTTATGGTACATGAAATACCAGATGTATGGCTTTCATGGTATCTGAAAGTCAGAGGGTGAAGAAACAGTTCTGGCTTGAGTGATGATTTTATATGGCCCTAAGTTCCTTTCAGACAGTTTCTTAGAGGGCAGGATTGACCAGAAGTACTTCACTTTAATGAATACCTGGTCACTGACTTTGAAGTCTGGTGCCAGAATGCATCTAGTGTTAGCAGGTCCTTGATATCACTTTTGTGCATGTGTCATTTCTTCTTGGAGGAATTGATGGAGGAAATCAAGGTCAATGGAATACTCTTGAGCTTGTTCTGAGATAAGGTTTCATTCCGGATGGACAGAGATGTTTGAATGATAGCCTTTGTTGGTGAAGAACAGAGAGACACTGGTGGTAGCATTCAAAGCAATGTTGTAAGAGAACTTTGCAAGTGGCAGAAGTTTAGACCAGTTGTCTTGCTGATAGTTACAATAGATCTGAAGGTACTGCTCTAGCATCTGGTTCATCCATTCTGTTTGGCCATCACCTTCTGGATAGTATCTGGAGGTAAAGTGAAGGTGGATGTCAAGAGCCTTTCCAAGTGAGCAGAAGAAGTGAGAGACAAATTCCAAGCCTCAATTGGAAGTGATGTAAGAGGGAACTCCATGCTTAGAAAAGACATGGAGTAGGAAGAGTTGAGCTAATTTTGGGAAGTTCACCTTGTTATCTGTTGGGATGAATATACATTGCTTTGATAGTTGATCCACAACTATGAGGATTGTGGTGTGTCTGGAGGAATCTGGGAGTTGCTCAATGAAATCCATAGAGATGGAGTTCCATGGATTCTCCAGAATTGGAAGCTATTTGAGTAACCCAAATGGCTTGTGTCTCAGAACCTTAGCATGTGCACAGGTGGCACAGGAGAAGACATATTCTTTGATGAATGTCTGGATACCTGGCCAAGTGTATTTGTGGCAGATAAGTTCTAGGGTCTAGTTCTGTCCAAAGTGTCTGGAAAGCAGATGGCCATGCTTATACCAGAGGACATGAAGTCAGAGATTGTTAGCATCTGGAACATAGATGTGATTATTCAAACATAGGAATTCATTAGAGTTGACAGATCAGCAAGAGTCAGAAGGTTCAGGTGTGGACAGATGAACAGAAGCCAATGGGTTGGAGGGAAGTGTGGATAAGATGTTACTATGGAGTTTCTCAGTGTTCTACATGGTGCTTGCTTGGAGGATCAGAGCAGTGAGATATGTAGCTCTTAGGAATGATGTGAGTTGCTCCTGGGTAAAGATGGGTTGGAAGTTGTAAGGGTTGATGTAAGCATAGTCCCTATCCCCCTTTTTGGGGTAGACATTTTAGTGTCTGGTCAGAGCATCCAGTTTTGCACCAAGTTGTCCAGGTTGGAATCAGATGATGAGGTTGAATTGGCAGAGAAATTTGGACCAGCAGGCTTGCCAGTGGGTCAGAATTCAGGTACCTTTAAAGTATTCCAGGTTCTTGTAATTGGTGACAACATTGATTGGAGTTGCTGAGCCTTCAAGATAGTGTTGCCATGCTTGGAAACTCTCATGGATAGTGAGCAGTTCCTTGTCATAAGTATCATAGTTGAGTTCTGGAGCTGTCATGGTCTGAGAAAAAAATGCAACTGGCTGGAGTTTTTCATCCAGAAAGTGGATGAAAAGAATGCCAGCAATGGCATAGTCAAAGGCATCAGTCTCAATCAAGATTGGAGCAGAAGTGAAGGTATCTTTGAGACACTGGAAGGCAGAGTGACAGTTATCAGAGAAATTCCATGGGGCATCTTTGTGGGTGAGGTGGGTTAAAGGAATAGCAATGTCTGAGTAGTTGAAAATAAAGTGGCAGTAGAAGTTGGCAAATCTGAGGAGGGATTGAATATTGACCTTCTGAGACTTGGGCCAATCTTGGATGGCTTGCACTTTTTGCTTGGACATTGTGAGTTCAGAGGATGAAAGGCAGTATCCAAGATACTTGGTCAAGTTAGTATGGAATTCACACTTCTTGGATTTTGTGTAGGGGTTATGTTTGTGGAGGCATTGAAGAAATTCTCAAACATGCTCCCAGTGGGAAGCTTTATTCTCAGAGTAAATGAGGATATCATCCAAGTAGATAATAATGCAAACATCAAGAAGATTGGCAAAGATTGTGTTGACAAACTGCTGGAAAGTATTACAGGCTTTGCACCCTTAAGCAAGGTCCCCTCTTTTTCCCTAGCACTTTACAGTGACCTCTCATTACCTCTCAAAGACTTCCTCATCCCCTACTATGCACCCTTAGATGCCTGGTCAGCCCCATCCTGATCCAGCTCCTCTTTCTAGATCTATCTCAGTCTTTTTCCTGATCCTTTTTGTCTTTCTGTATGTTCCATATTCTTTCTGTTCTGATTCTGCATTTCCTTTGCAACATAGAGCTCTGCTTCCTCTTCTAGAACAGCACTCCATTGGTCTCCCATATGTTTCCCATTCTGCTCTTCTTGTGGCTCTCCACCTTCTCCTTATAGAATGGACAGCTATCTCCCATGAAGCTATCTCTCCTTTGGACTTCTGCATTTCCCCTTATATCACATTCTGTCCTGGTCTGTGCATTGCCACACAAGGTATATAACCCCTCTGTACTCTGTACTTTTCCCCAGCTAGTTCTCCACATTCTGCATAGTAATCTAGTTATTCTGAGACCTTACTGTCCTTGTGTTATGATACTTTTCCTATTTCATTCCTTCTTCCTCCTCCGTCTAACATGTTGACTACATTCTCATCTCCTTCCTTACCATGAGGAGACATATGACTACTTACTTATGTTTGACTCTCACTCCTCCCCCGTCTTTCTTTCTCTTTGATCTCCTACTTCTCTAACAGGACTGTCTACTCCTCTGACTACTTCTCTCGCAGTAGTCATGTGTTCCCTTTATTCCATCCAGTTCTATGGCATTCCACTTATGTAATCTGTAGTACTTATATACTGCTCAGCCTGTACTTTTTCTCTATTCTTGTTCTATGCAATCACAATGTCAGTCTTGCAATCCTCAACTTGTCTGGTTGAGATCCTGTTCTTAGTCCCCTTGTTCTTCTAACCTAAGACTTCTTTGAGGATGTTGTGTCTCTTCATGAGTACCTCCCTCAGAGTAAGTAAACCCTTGACCTTGATGCAAGTCTGTTGACTTGCATAACAAAAGAACAAGAATATCCTTCTGTCCCTTCTATTCAGGAGTAGAACTATCTCAGCCCATTCAAGATTTTCCCTCAACACCCCAGAGAAGTTTTTCGAGCCATTGAGGATCTGGAAGAAACCAGAACATCCCAGGACATCCAGAATTCCCTAGATCTAGCAACCATCCCCCAGAGACAATCTCCTGTTGAACCTAGTTATTCCCCTGAACTACCTGCACCCCCATCTCTGGGAAAGCAAGTAACAGCAGGAAAACCCTTCCTCAACCCAGCACTCCAGCCATCACCAAGGAAATGCTCTCCCCCAGCATTCTCAATACCCTCAACCAATTCATCTGGTACCTTAACAAACCTCCCCTCATTCTCAATTGTCCCTGCTGCATCCCCTACCCCTGCCCCATCAGCACCACCTACTCCCTCTGGTCCTACCATCTCTTCTGCCCCAGTGAACCCATCGACCTTACCTCCCCTTCCTCCACCACCCCCAGCCCCAGTCAACCCTCTGGCTCCCCCTGTCAACCCAATGTCTACCACCACCAGAACTACTGAACTAAAAGCGGCACTCCCTACCGACTTCTTGGGAGATCCAGAGGATGCCATCCAATGGATGAAAGCAATGAAAGCCTACTTCACCATCAACTCCTCCATCTACACAGATGACAATGAAAAAATCATAACCACCCTCAACAAAATGAGCAAGGGACAAGGATTTCAATTCACAAAGATGTGGTATGACAAGATGACTGATACTGCCATCCCTGTCATGGAAAAGACCTTTGACAAGTTCACTAAGAATTTTGCATCCACCCTCTATCCTTATGACCTGGCTGATACATTCAGAAACGAGCTATACAAACTTAGACAACAAAAGGAGGAAAGAAAGACTAAGGATGGCAGGAAATTCATTGATGATGGCTTCCAGACTTACATCACGAAATTCCAGACCCTTGCTGCCAAAGCCCAAATGGGTGATACTAAGGAGACTATAGCACACTTTGCTACAGGACTAGACCCCCAGATCTCCACCATAATCCTTTCCATGTTGACATCCCCCACTAAAATCCTGGACTGGATTAACAAAGCTTGAGACTTCCACACCCAGAAAATGCATATCCTTGCCCTTTGTGGAGGACATGATCCTGGTCATCCGTCATCCTCCTCCTCACACTCTGCCCAAGACCCTGATACTATGGATGTGGATTTTGTACATCTCAAGAAGCTCACTCCCCCAGAACATGCTTGCTGCATTTGAGAGGGTCTCTGCTTTAAATGTCACAAGAAAGAACACAACATGGACCACTGTAACACCTATAAGGGATCCTTTCAAGGTCAATCTTGGCCACCCAACCATTGTCCCCAACAGATTTGCTCCACTGATATTCCCACCCCTACTACTACTACCATCGTTCCCATCACCCCCATGGATGCATATGTTCAAACTTTGAAAACCCAGGAAAGAAGCAAGGAAGAGATTCTTCAAACCCTGAAACTTTGTTATGAGGAACCAAGAGAAGATGTGGCCATTGCCACTACCTTTGATACCATCCCATCTGAGGAGGATTTTTGAATCAGGAAGTCACTTTGATGTCTTCTTCCCATGATTTAGCCCATGTACTAGTAGCCCTGCCCAATGAACAAACTGTTCGCATTCCTGTCAAACTGGCTACTGGAACACAAATCATCAAAACCATAGTAATTATCAACTGTGGAGCAACTGGAAACTTCATCAACATAGGCCTTTTAACTAAGGCAAACTTTCCTCTGAAATGCCTTCCCAAACCCATCCTTGCCTACAATGTGGACAGAATGACCAATGCCAAAGGAACCATCCACTGGAAAGCACACACTGACATCCTGTTCCCCCAGTCCAAAGAGGCTATAGACCTGATGGTCCTAAGTCTGGAACAATGACAAGTCATACTAGGAATGCCTTGGTTGTGCAAATGGAATCCTAAAATTGACTGGGTTGCCAATACAATCTCCATCCCCAGATCTCCACACCCCTTGTCAACGGACTATATTCCACAACAATATCTTCTCCGATGGCTTGGTCTTGACACAGACCAGAAAATCTCCAGACAACTAAACAAACGAGAAGTCTGGCTGAAAGGGGAAACCATTGGGAAGACCACCATTTCCACCCAGATTGCACAAACCACCGAAATGAAGGAACTCCTTATCCCTGAATGATGTCAAGACTTCATGGATGTATTCTCCAAGAAAACACATGACCAACTTCCCCCGCATCACTCCTATGACCATACCATTGAACTTCGCCCAGATTTTACCCCCAAAATAGCGAAAGTGTACTCCCTGAACCCAGCAGAAATGGAGACCTGTAAAGAATTCATTGAGGGACATCTTCAAATGGGGAGAATAGTACCCTTGAAATCACCCCAAGCATCCCCCTTCTTCTTCGTACCCAAGAAGGATGGAACCCTTCATCCCTGTCAGGACTATCACTACTTGAACTCCCACACTGTTCGAAATGCCTATCCTCTCCCCCTCATTCCTGAGCTTATTGACAACATGAAATGCCCCACCTTGTTCATACAATTTGACATATGATGGGGATATAACAACATTTGTATCTGAAAGAAGAACCAATGGAAGGCTGCATTCATTACTCCCTTGGGTCTATTCGAACCGACTGTCATGTTCTTTGGATTCTATAACACCCCACCTATGTTCCAGGCATTCATGAACCACATCTTTGTGGACATGATCCAGGAAAAATGGTTAAAGGTCTACATGGATGATCTAGGCATTTACACCAAGGACGATGTCACCCTTCACCACGAACGCATGAGACAAGTACTTCAGCAACTTAGGAAGCATGGGCTATCAATCAAACTCTCCAAGTGTACCTTTGATGCCCCTCGCATGGAATTCCTAGGAATAATCATCAGACAAGGCAAAATTGAGATGAATGGAAAGAAACTCAAAGCCATAGAGAAATGGAAACCCCCCACTTCAGTCAAAGGAGTCCAATCATTTATGGAATTTGCCAACTTCTACAGAAAATTCATCCCAGACTTCTCCAATATTGTCACCCCCCTGAACCAACTCACTCAGAAAGGGGAATCCTGGAACTGGACACAGTTGCAACAAAATGCCTTTGGACAACTCAAAAGGATCTTCTTCTCTGCCCCTGTTCTATAAATCCCTGACATCACTTGCCCCTTTACCATCATGATGGATGCCTCCCTGTTGGCTGTGGATGTGGTACTCATGCAATCCAATGAGAACTCTAACCTCCACCCCTACACCTACTACTCCACCACATTCACTTCTGCTCAATGAAACTATGACATCTATGATCGTGAACTTCTAGTGGTTATCCTAGCTCTAGAAGAATGGTGACAATACCTACAAGGGACCCTTCACCCCATTACCATTATCACTGACCATAAAAACCTCTTGTAAATCAAAGATTCACGGAAACTGTCCAGATGGCAGGCCAGATGGTCCCTGTTCCTACAACACTTTGATCTGCAATGGCAGATTGCCCCAGGAACACAAATGAGCCCAGCAGACGCACTCTCCTGATGTGATCACGTTAACACCACCCAGGACAATATGAACACATCTATCTGTCCAGAACCAGTGATCATCAGTGCATTGGACCTCACCCTGGCCAGAAAAATTAGACCTTCCTCCCAGTCAGACCCCCTAGTCCTCCAAGCCCTTGAAAACCTCCAGCAAGGGTCACCCTTGTTTCCTCGCTCCTCCAAAGACAATTGGCACATGACTGATGGACACCTTTACTTTAAAAACCGGATGTACATTCCCCCACATGAACAACAGGCCATCCTACAATCTATATATGAATCTCCCACCACTGGCCATGCAGAATGCTTCCACACTAAAGCACTACTAGAACATGACTTTTGGTGGCCTGGCCTCTTTTCCTTCATCAATGCATTCATATCCAGCTGTGTGACCTGTCAACAAAACAAAATCAACCACCATCCCACCCATCCCCCACTAATGCCCATCCCCTTGTCCTGTAACCTCCCCTTCAAACAACTCTCTGTTGACCTCATCACTGATCTTCCCCTCTCCAACGGACATGACTCATTGATGGTTGTGGTCGACCACAGCCTTATGAAGGGGGTAATTCTCATACCTTGCTCCAAAACAATTAACACCACTGGAGTTGCCCAGCTTTTCGTCTTTTATGTTTTCAAATGATTCAGACTCCATAGCTCCCTGATCTCTGATTAAGGCCCACAGTTTGCATTGGCCTTTGCTAGAGAACTTGCTCAACTTCTCCGCTACAATGTCAAACTATTCACTGCATACCATCTGCAGATGGACAGACAAACCAAATGTGCCAACCAGGAAGTTGAGACATACCTTTGCATCTTCTGCACCAATAATCCTCAGAAATGGTTGGACTTCCTCCCTATAGCTGAGTTTCATCACAATTTGGTCCCACACAGCTCAACCAAAGTTTCTCCCTTCTCCCTTCTCTATGGATACAAACCTTGAGCATATTTCCCTTTGGGAAAAACTTTCATTCCTGCCCTGGAGACCCAACTATCCACTTTGGAAGAAGCATGAAAGGAGGTGTTAGCAGCACATGAAACAGCTTGCTGGATCATGAAGGAACAAAACTTCCAAAACTTCACCCCATGGAAAGTCAGACATAAGGTGTGGCTGGAAGCTTCCAATCTTCATCTCAACTACCCCTCCAAGAAACTAGCACCCAAGAAACAAGGCCCATTTGAAATCTCTCAGGTATTGGGACTGCTTTGTTACTGACTCAGACTTCCTTTGACTTGAAGGATCCACAATGTTTTCCACACCTCTCTACTATCTCCATACAAAGAAACCAAAGCACATGGACCCAACTTCTTGAAACCTCCACCCGATCTAATTGCCTCTGAGGAAAAATATGAAGTGGAACAGATCATTTCACATTGGAGCTCCACAGGACGATGAAGGTTCCTGACCATGTGGAAAGGATACCCATCATTGGAGAACACCTGGGAACCTGAGTCTAACCTCTGACATACATTGGACATTCTCACAACATACAAAAAGGTCCACCAACTCCAGAATTTAAAGACAACAACATGCCTTTCATCCCTCAGCACAATGACTTTTCCACCCCCATTAGACCTGTTGATATTCCCTGGTTCTTGGGGCTCACCATGTACCAACTCACCTTCCTTCGTCAACACAACCTCTCCCTTGACCATGCCAGAACTCACCCTTGCTTCTGTAAGAAAACCAGCTGCTCCATCCACTATTAGCACCATGGGATGAGGCATCTCCTAGTGAGTACCCCCCTGTGTATGCAACTCAACAACATCCCATT
>JBBPMA010000779.1:0-17242 GCA_038090075.1 Xanthoconium purpureum | reverse complement strand
GGAAGTATAATGCTAGAGAGAGAGAAACATAGGAGGAGATTGTGAGTATATGTAAGCCCCAGGCTTGATATAATTGAACTCCCTAATTGTCATCTGTTGAGGTCATTGTCATCAGAGTATGTTCTGTGGTAAGTGCTGTGAATATCTGGCTGGGTAAGTGGATGGACTGGGCAGTTATCAACCACATGCCCCAGGGTGCCACATCTTCAGGGTGACCCAGAGCTGGTTCTTGACAAGTCAGACAAGTGTATGTTAGGCAGAACAGGCTGGAGTGACCGAGATCTGTGCAAATGTAGCACCGGGTGTTGATAGAGGAGGGGTGGAGGTGTTGAAGCAGGACTTGAGAGGTAGAGGAGGTGATCCATTGCCCATCAGCAATCTGGATGCAGATGACATTGTTGTTCCCTAGTGTGGAGGTTGTAGGGAAAGTGGGACATGAGGAGATTTGAAGGGCCAGAGGAATGAGGGTAGGGGAGTTGGTTCCTCACTGACTAGTTCTGGTTTGCTTGTGATAGTGTTGTTGTTCTGCATGAGAGAGGGTGTGCCAGACCTGTAAAAAGGTGGGGTAGAGGGTAGTGCTTGGGAGCTCCTCTAAGTATTGTTGGAAGGAGTTGGTGAGGAGTTCAAGGATGGGACTGGGTAGGAAAGAGAGGGTAGTATGAAGAGGTGCTCCCAATGACTTTGGAAGATTGAAGGGACAGGCTTGGAATAGTTGGAGTTGAGTGAGAGAGATGTGATGGAGGAGTTTGACAAGGGTCTGGCAGTCGGTGTTGTGTTTGTATGATGGGAGTCTTTCAATTTTGCTAAGGATGGTGGGGGAGGCAATGGCAATGGTAAAGAGCATAAAGATTCAAGAGGTAGTGAGGAACTGGGTAAGGATGGGGCAAGTCTCTGGGGGAGGAGAATGGGGGGGATTTAGATCAAGGTGGATATGAGATGTGGCATGGAAGAGGAGGAAGGTGGACTCTTCTTTAATACCTGCATTGAAAGGAGTTATCTATGTAAACAAGAAGACTGAAATTGCAAAGAAAGAAGAGAATGCAAAGGGTGAGTGCGACCCCAAACCAGACAAACAGGACATCACCAAGTTGCATGTGTAGGGGGGTACTCACAGAGAGATGCCTCGTCCTGCCATGTTAATAGTGAATGGGGCAACCAGTCATCTTACAAAATCAGAAATGTTTCCTAGCATGCGATAGAGGGAGGTGGTGTCATTGAAGGAAGGCAAGTTGGTAGATGGTGAGTCCCAGGATCCAGGGGATTTCAACAGGTCTGATGGGGGCAAATGAGTCATTGTCCTTCTGAGGAATGAAGGGCATGTTGTTGTTCTTAAGTATTGGAGTTGGTGGGCCTTTTTGTACTTCATGAGAATGTCTGATGCATGTTGGAGGTTAGATTTGGGTTCCCAGGTGTTTTCTGATGAAGGATATCCTTTCCACACAGTCAGGAATTTCTGGCATCCTGTGGAACCTTGATGTGAAACAATCTGTTCCACTTCATATTCTTCTTCGGAGGCAATTAGGTTGTGTGGAGGTTTTGAGAAGTTGGGACCATGTGCTTCAGTTTCTTTGTAGGGAGATAAGAGGAAGATGTGAAAGACATCATGGATCTTCCATGTTGGGGAAAGTTGGAGTCAATAAGAAAGAGGACCTAGTACTTGAAAGATTTTGAAGGGATCTTGTCATTTGGGAGCTAGTTTTTTTGAGGGGTAGTTGAGGCAAAGATGAGTTGCTTCTAGCCATACTTTGTGTCTGACTTTCCATGGAGTAAAGTGTCAGAAGTTTTGTTCCTTCATGATCCAACAAGCTGTTTCATGGACAGCTAGTGCTTCCTTTTGTGCTTCTTCCAGGGCAGACAACCAGGTTTCTAGGGTGGGAATAAAGGTTTTTCCCAAGGCTGGATATGCCCAAGGTTCATATCCATGGAGAAGGGAGAAAGGTGAAACTTTGGTGGAGCTATGTGGGACAGAGTTATGGTGAAACTCAGCTGTAGGAAGGAAATCCAACCATTTCTGAGGATTGTTGGTGCAAAAGATGCAGAGGTATGTCTCAACTTCCTGATTGGTGTATTTGGTTTGTCCATTTGTCTGTGGGTGGTATGCAGTGGATAATTTGACATTATAATAGAGAAGTCAAGCAAGTTCCCTTGTGAAAGCTGATGCAAATTGTGGACCTTGATCAGAGATCAAGGAGTTATGGAGTTTGAATTGTTTGAAGACATGTGAAATAAAAAGCTTGGCAACTCTGGCAGCATCAATTGTTTTGGAGCAAGGTATGAGAATTACCCCCTTTGTAAGGCTGTGGTCAACCATGACCATCAATGAGTCATGTCTGTTGGAAGGGGGGAGATTGGTGATGAGGTCTACAAAGAGGTGTTTGAACAGGAGGGCACAAGAAGAGGGGATTGCAGCTAGTGGGGGGCAAGTCAAATGATGGTTGATCTTGTTCTGTTGACAAACTGCACACCCCAATATGAACACATTGATGAAAGAAGAGAGACCAGGCCACCAAAAGTCATGTTCTAGTAGCACTTTGGTGTGGAAGCATCCTGCATGGCCAGTGGTGGGGGAACTGCATATAAATCATAGGATGGCTTGTCATTCATGTGAAGAAATGTACATCCAATTTTTGAAATAACGATGTCCATCAGACATGTGCCAGTCATCCTTGGAGAAGTGAGGAAATAGTGGTGACCCTTGTTGGAGGTTCTCAAGTGCTCACAGAACTAAGGGATCTAACTGGGAGGAAGATCTAATGTCCAAAGCATTAATGATGGCTGGTTCCAAGCAGATAGATACATCCATATTGTCCTGAGTGGTATCAACATGGTCTCATTTGGGGAGTGCATCTGCTGGACCCATCTTCGTTCCTGGAGTGACCTGCCATTGCAAGTCAAAGTCCTGTAAGAACAGGGACCATTTGGCTTGTAATCTAGATAGTTTTTGAGGGTCTTTGATGTACAAAAGGTTTTTATGGTTGGTGATGATGGTGACAGGATGAGTGGTTCCCTGTAGATATTGGCGCCATTCTTCTAGGGCTAGAATGACCACTAGGAGTTTTTGGTTGTAAATGTCATAGTTTCATTGCACAGAAGTGAATATGCTGGAGTAGTAGGCGCAAGGGTGTAGGTCAGAGTTCTTGTTAGATTGCATGAGTATCACACCAGCAGCTAGCAGGATACATTGGTCATGATGGTGAAGGGACAAGTGACATCAGGAATTTGTAGGACAGGAGCAGAGGAGAAGATCTTTTTGAGTCACTCAAAGGCATTTTGTTGCAACTGTGTCCAGTTCCAGGGTTTCTCTTTTCGGGTGAATTGATTCAGGGGAGCAATGATGTTGGAGAAATCTGGGATGAACTTCCTGTAGAAGTTGACAAAACCTATAAAAGACCAAACTCCTTTGACCAATGTAGGGGGTTTCCATTTTTCTATGGCCTCAAGTTTCTTTCTGTTCATCTCAACCTTGCCTTGTTCAATGATCATTCCCAGGAATTCCATATGAGGAGCATTGAAGGTACATTTTGAGAGTTTGATCAACAACCCATGCTCTCTAAGTCATTGAAGTACCCACATTGTGCATTTGTGGTGGAGGGTGATGTTATTCTTGGTGTGAATGCCCAAGTCATCCATATAGACCTTCAGCCATTTTTCCCAGATCATATCTGCAAAGATGTGGTTCATGAATGCCTGGAATGTAGGTGGGGCATTGCAGAATCCAAAGAACATGACAGTGGATTTGAATAGACCCAAGGGGGTGATGAATGCAGCCTTCCACTGGTCCTCCTTCCAGATGTGAATGTTGTTGTCTCCCCACCATATGTCAAATTTGGTGAACAAAGTAGAGTCTTTCATGTCATCAATGAGTTCAGGAATGAGGGGAAGATGGTAGGCATTTCAAACAGTATGCGAATTCAAGTAATGATAGTCTTGACAAGGATAAAGGGTTCCATTCTTCTTTGGTATGAAAAAGAAGGGAAATGCTTGTGGTGATTTTGAGGGCACTATCCATCCAGTCTGGAGATGTTTCTCAATGAAGTCTTTGCAAGTTTTCATTTCTGCTGGGTTCAAGGAGTATACTTTTGCAATTTTGGGGGAGAAATCTGGACAAAGTTCAATGGTATGGTTGTAAAGACAATGAGGAGGGAGTTGATTGTGTGTTTTCTCTGAGAATACATCTGTGAAGTCATGACACCATTCAGGAAGGGGAGGTTCCTTCATCTCAGTGGTCTGCACAATCTGGGTGGAAATGGTGGTTTTCCCAATGACTTCTCCCTTTAGCCAGGCTTCTTGTCTGTCTAGTCAACAGAAGATTTTCCGGTTCACATCAAGACCAAGCCACTGAAGGAGGTATCGCTGGGGAATGGGGTCTACTAGGATGGAACATGGGGTTTTGGGAATGGAGATTGTGTTGGCAACCCAGTTGATTCTGGGGTTCCATTTGTGCAACCAAGGCATTCCTAGTATGCCTTGTTGTTGTCCTAAGCTCAGGACCATTAGGTCTATGGTTTTTTTAGAGTGTGGGAATAGGATGTCAGTATGAGCTTTCCAGCAGATAGTTCCCTTAGCATTGGTTGTTCTGTCAATGTTGTAAACAAGGATGGATTTGGGAAGACCTTTCAGGGGAAAATTTGCCTTAGTTAAAAGGCCAATGTCAATGAAATTTCCAGTTGCTCCATAGTTGATGATTGCTGTGGTTTCGACAATTTGTGTTCCGGTAGTCAGCTTGATGGGAATACAAATGGTTCATTCATTGGGCAAGGCTACTAGTACATGGGCTAGGTCATGGGAAGAAGATGTTAAGATGACTTCCCAGTTCAAAAATCCTCATCAGAAAAGACTGTGTCAAAGGTAGTAGCAATGGTGACATCTTCTCTTGGTTCCTCATAGCAAAGTTTCAAGGTTTGAAGAATCTCTTCTTTGCTCCTTTCTTGGATTTTCAAAGTTTGGACAAAAGTGTCCATGGAAGTGATGGGAGCAATGGTGGCAGTGGTAGGGGTGGAGATGTCTATGGAGTGAACTTGTTGAGGGCGATGGTTGGGTGGTTGAGATTGGTTTTGAGGGGGTCCTCCATTGGTGTTACAATGGTCTGCATTGTGTCCCTTTTTGTAACATTTGAAGCAAAGACCTTCCTGAATGCAGTAAGCACATTCAGGAGGGGTGAGTTTCTTCAAGCATACAAAGTCCACATCCATAGCATTTGGATCTTGGATTGAGCATGAGGAGGATGAGGATAAGTGACCATGGTCATGTTCTCCTTGAAGGGTGAGGATGTACAATTTCTGGGTATGAAAGTCTTGAGCTTTTCCAATGCATTCCTGGATCTTGGTCAGGGTTTTCTCCATAGAGAGAATCATGATGGAGATCTGGGAATCTAGTCCAGCTGCAAAGCATGCTATGGTTTCCTTAGTATCGCCCATCTGGGCTTTGGCAGCAAGGATTTGGAACTTTGTGATGTAGGTTTGAAAACTGTCATCAACGATCTTTTTTCTGTTCTCTATTTTCTTTTCCTCCTTTTGTTGTTTGAGTTTGTATAGCTTGTCTCTGGATGTCTTGACTAAGTTGTAGGGGTAGAAGGTGGATGCAAAGTTTTCTGCAAATTTGTTGAGGGTTTTCTCCATGACAGGGATGGCAGTGTTGGTCATTTTGTCATACCACATCTCAGAGAATTGGACTTCATGTCCCTTGCTCATTTTGTTGAGAGTGGTCATGATCTTTTCATTGTCATCAGTATAGATGGAGGGGTTGATGGAGAAGTAGGCTTTCATTGCCTTCATCCATCAAATGGCATCCTCAGGTGTTCCTGAAAAGTCAGCAGGAAGTGCTGCTTTCAGTTCCATGGTCTCAAAGAAATAGAGAGGCTGGTTGGGGCTGGTGGTGGTGGGGGAGGGGGAAGTAGTGTCAATGGGTTTGTTGGGATAGATGGGGCAACAGAGGCTAGGGGTGCAGGTGGTATCAATGGGACAGAGGCAGAGGGTGTAGCAGGGGTGGTTGAGAATGAAGGAAGGTTTGTTAAGGTACCAGAGAAACTGGTCGAGGGTATTGAAAGTGCCTGAGGTGAGCATTTCCTAGGTGATGGTTGAAGTGCTGGGTTGAGGAAGGGTTTTCCTGCTGTTACTCTTTTTCCAGGTGATGGGGGTGTAGGTAGCTCAGAGAAGTGACTAGGTTCAATAGGAGGTTGTTTCTGGGGGGTGGTTGCAAGGTCTAGGGGGTTCTGGATGTCCTGGAGTGTTCTGATTTCTTCCAGATCTTCAAAAGCTTGAAAAACTCCTCTGGGACATCAAGGGAAAATCTTGGGTGGGCTGGGGTGGTCCTACTCCTGAATAGAAGGGACTAAAAGTATTCTTGTTCTTTTGTTACACAAGTCATCCAACTTGTGTTCTCAGGTCTAGAATATTTACTCTGAGGGAGGTACTCACAAAGAGATGCTATGTCTTCAAAGAAGTCTCAAGGGTTATTTTTTTAGAAAAGAGATCAAGGTGAAGCTAAATCACAATGAATGGCTGTGGATGCAAGTTGTAATGCTGTAATTGCATAGAACAAGAATAAGGAAGGAGTACAGGCTGGAGAGGTATTTAAGGACTACAAATTACCTAAGAGGAATGTCATAGAACTGTATGGAAGGATGGGGACATGTGATTACTGTGAGAGAAGTAATCAGGGGAGAAGACAGTCCTGTGAGGAAGTATAATGCTAGAGAGAAAGAAACATAGAAGGAGATTGTGAGTCAAGAGCAAGTAGATAATCATCTGTCTCCTCATATTGAAGAGTAAAATCAAAGTAGGGATGGCACACTACACAGATAAGAAAGAAGACATGATAAGAAAGTATCATAACATCAAAATGGATCTGGAAGGCAGAAGGCCAATGGGATATCAAGATTCAAGAAAGCAATGGCAAATAGAAGCCTAACCATGCTGTAAGATTGTACCAAGTGGGATTCCAGGGGTAGAATCCAGAAGTGGATGTTCCATCACATGGGAGGTCAGTTGTTGCTGTTGTCTAGGGGAGATAGGCCTAGAGAAGAGGGTACTATGGGTAGGGACTGGTGTATGCTGTGAGGAATGTTCACCCAGGGAGGAGTGCATGAGGAGATGTCAGGGATTTCTATAGCTCTGTCATGGAGACTAAGTAAATCTATAACAGCAAGTAACCCCTTGCATAACATCTGCCACTAATTTATCCACACAAATAAACACAAGTGAGACTTTTCATTGGATGTTCCAATCATCTCAGTGCAGCCCAGCAGAAAGAAGGCAAAGGGAGCTGACTAGTATGTTATGTAATGTAATTTGTTGCACATACATCCTTGCTAATTTTCAATGGTGTTCTTTCCACACCATGAATAATCACACCATGTTTCCTCTCTTCTAACACAAATTTTATATCAGATTTACCAACCTGTGTGTCACATTCCCTTCTGAAATAAGGTAGAAAAAGCAGCCCAGTGAGTTTTTTCTTCCTTGCTATCCTTTTCTATGTGCTCATGGCACAAAGAGCCAAAGCTTAGGATAACATGCCTCTTTCAGAGCCTACTCCTACATCCTCAGCTTCTAAGTAAGGAGGGAGGTCAAATTAGGCAAGCCACCAGGAAAGCAATAGCAACACAAGTACCTGCCTGTGACACTTTACACCCCTGTTCTACTTTGCACAACTTGGCTTTGCAGGAAGAAGTAGATGGGGAGGAGATCAACATTGACAGAGAGCTTCTCCCATTAACATTCCAACTCAGAATCTAAAGATCAGCAGATCCCCTGGGCTTGATTGGGTCCTACCAACAATCTGCATGCCCCATATACTGGAGTGTATGATCCATTCATTAATCCCTCTCAGACTCAGTCCACAAAAATCACAAGCACTGCCAACATACAATATTTCTCCAAAAAGATCCAAAATGCTTCCATTTGTATGCACTGCAGGTAGTGTTATAAAGTCTGGTTGGGTCTGGTTTTTGACCTCTTTTTTTGATAAAACTAAACCTGGACCAGTCCTAGGAACTTTCCAAAATGGAAAGGACCAGACCAGAACTGGTAAAAACCAGTCCTGTAACATTTTGGGCTCTGGTTTCAACTGGTTGCAACCAGTTCATTGAAAAACCAGTCTTTTTTTACATGGCCTATGGACATTATGCTTTGGATCTGTTGGCCAGGTTGTAGTATACACTCTTGGCTTTTTACCAATCAAAAAATCATGGGAACCACCCCACAGATTGCTGAGATATGACCATTTCCGGATCAGATATCATTTTGGAGGAAAATGTGAAATTAATGATATAAAATCAGAATAAATAGTATGAAAATATTTGTGGATGTACCTAGGAATAGGGGGAACATGTGTACAATAGCAGATGGCCTAAAAAACCAGTTGCAACTGTTCCTGGACCAGTGTTTTCATTTTTCTCAATCTGAATGCAATCCAACCACTCCTTCTACTTGAAAAATGGGAAGACTGGACCATTGGTCTGGTTGTGGTTTTTTGTGCAGTTTACAACTGGACTTCATATCACTATCATAACTATATAATAAAATATATATAAAGGAAAATCTACAATGCTGATTCAGTGGCATGGGAACAAAAATTTTCAAATCAATATATGTATGTCTATGCAGCTAAATCTGGAATTTTCATTCTCTGCAGCCACCTTGATTGTTGGCATATTCATGAATATCTGGCACTGATAGAATCACAGAATTGGCCAATTTGGCTCAACAGCATCAAGAAGGCCCTGGCACTTGGCTACATGCTTATTGACTTGCAACAGCCAGTGGCCAAGAGTGACACTCTTGATGGCTTGATGCATGAACAACAGCAACAGGTCAGACTGAAATAGGGAGTGCCAACAATTGGGCCTCTCTTCCTGCCTTCTTCAAGAAAGAGTTCCTTAGGCATCTGATCACTTTCATTGTGGCCAATGATTAGGTATGTTGCTTTGCTGCATCTACTCTGCTGTCCCTAACTTACCTCAGATAGTCCATCAATGTTATAGAGAAAAGGGAATTTCAGGAGCTCCTTTTAATACTTCAAAAAAGCCTTCAGGACTCAGACATTCCTCATTGGACAGATGTTCATAACAAGATCATAAAGGCATGAAAGCTTTATCTCATATCACTCAGAAAGGAGCTGGGTGTAAGCACAATGCCATATTTCATTTCCTCATTTCATCCCACTTCATCCAGGATGCACTTGAATGGATCTTGTTTACAACAGACACATGGTCTGCAAGCAATAGGTCAGGCTTCCTCACCTTTATGAATCACTTGATCACTAAGAACTCCCAAAAACACTTGGTGTGGAGATCTGCCCTGATTGAGTTTACAAGAATATAGGAACACATGATGGCAACCTATTGGCCCAGACAATTTTGGCTCTTCTTGATTGCATCAGCATTACATGCAAGGTTCATCCATATTGTATGTTCTGACATTAGCAGAAATGACATACAGTTGACAGGTTGGACACTTTTCAATGGACAACACCTCCAACAATGAAACATGTATGAAGCACTTGGAGATATTGTTGCATAGCTGGGATAACAACTTTGATGCACATGATCATCAGTTAAGATGCTTCCCTCATATCATTTACATTTGTGTAATACACATCATGAACCATTTTGCAGCTTCTACATTTGAGGAGATCATGCAAGCATGAATCAATGCATTTCCAGATCAGATTGATTGTGAATGATATGCAGCTGCCATCAAGAAGTACCCTATCAAGGTGGGTCATTTGATTGTTATCACAATTCATTCATCCGGTCTTTGCTATGACAACTTCTTGGATACTATCTGGCTCAGTAATGCAAAGAACTGGTCCAAGCCTCCAGGAAGCCTAGCTGAGGTGGTTCCCAAACATGAACTCAAGCATAACACTGACACAAGATGGAATTGCACATATGACATGATAGACCATTTGCATGAAATGCAGTTGGTAAGTAATGTTGACATACCATAGCTATTCTACTGAACTATAACAGGCTGTCAACCACATGCTTGATTTGTGCTATTACTGGAATCTCAAAAAGTTAAAGTTGTCAGAGTGGGAATGGGTGGTGCTGGAAGACTGTCACAAGATTCTCAATGTAAGTATCATGGTGTCTACATCAAACATTGACTGATGATTAGTGTACAGGTCCCACATGTAATCCAACACCATATCTCAAGTGAAAAATTACCTTACCTCAGATTATCTATTTCATACTTCAAACTTTTTATAATGAGATGGAAAACAGTCAACCCTGCCTCAAGCCATGGCTGGATACCAGACTCAGTTGGGCCACCAAATATTACAACTGTATGGACAACACTACTGCCTATATTATTGCAATGTGTATGTGTATGCAAGTGATCAGTGATGTATATTCTGACTCTGTTTCATAGTTGTTGAGCCCTCTATTTGGATGAGCTGGATAGAAGATCACTGAAGTGAAGATTACATTGTATTGGCCAAAAAAATGTTTGTAGATCTGGTACATATCATTGTCTCAACAATAACATGTACTAACATTTTGAACTAGATGCATCAGTACCATGACTGGCTATATTACAAGGCACCAGCAGAAAACCAGCCCTGCTTTCTTGAGGATTCCAATGTCATTGCTGCACAACTTCATATCAAGGACATGGGCAGTTGAAAGAATATCCAAGATGGTGTTATTATGATTGAGGAGGAGTATTGTTCATACACAAATGGTGCCTTGACTGCATAAGATGAAAACCCTTTGAAGTTTTGGAACATAAGTGTGTCATTTGTGGTTGCTGGTTGGCCATGTCATTCTAAGTGATAATTTGATACCAATCCACACAGGCAAATGGCACAACATACCCAGTCCTGTTTGCCATTGCAATGGACTGCCATTGCATCCAAGCTTCAGCTGTTCCATGCAAGCAAATCTTTTTATCTAGCTCAGAAACAGACACAAAGAAGTGGAATCAAATCAGCCTATCCTTATGAAGGCTCTGCAAATGCTGAAGTACCACTACAAGCAGGATTGGCTGAACTTTGCCCAATGCAAAGTGATGAACCAGTGGGACATTATGGATGATCCTGAACAACCCATAAATGCCAGTTGCACAGAGCTTCAGGATGAGGAGATGAAGGATGCTGTCAACAAACTCATTGAGACCATTGAACAGGAAAAAGGTGCTTTTACAGAACTCTTGCATTGATTGATATGGTAGCTTGTATTGTCATGTCATTGTTGATAGCTTAATTTACATGTTTACATTTCATTCTTATGATTTGGCTCCAGCCAATCAAGTTCACATTGAACCAATGTGTTCCCTTTTTTGCTTGTTTAACACATTTTCTCTCTGCTTGTACTTTTCTCAGTTTCAATGACTCTATTTTGCAATGACCATCACTTCAAGTTGGGCACAAAACTTGGTTCTGGGTCATCCAGTAAGAAATTTTCAATCTATTTCTTGTAAGCTAATGTAATATGAGTTCTCCAGGAACTGTTTTTCATGTTTCAGACCTTGCCAATGACAATTGTGAATTTTTTGTCAAGCTTGAAAACCCTGGACCTAAGAATTGTTCACTGGAGCACAAACACTGTGTCCTCTTGCAATTACATGGTGTTCCTGGGATCCCTCAGCCAGTTTGGTTTGGTTTGGAATCTGAACATAGTGTGCTGGCACTTTGCTTCCTTGGGCCCTCACTTGAGAACCTATTCAACTATTGTGTGCAGACCTTTTCTTTTAGTATGGTAATGTTGATTGTGAGCCAACTGGTACTTTTTTTCCATTCAGTTGCTACAGCTATAGCTTCCTAACTGTCCCATCTAAGCTTGCCCACCTTGAAGCTATTCACTTACATAACTTCATTCATTGCAATATCAAACCAACCAACATCCTTGTTAGGGACAAGACATAAAACAACATGCTCTACCTTGCTGACTTGAGTGTCACACATCACTATCAAGATAATTACACACACATCCACATTCCATTTCACCAAAACCTCTTCTTTGTTGGCACCCCTGCTTTTGTATCCATCAACAGTCATTTAGAAAATGAGCTCAGCCACAGAGACAACTTGGAGTCTCACATATATGTCTTTATTTATCTTTCACATGGATTACTACCCTGGTTCAACAGTGCTTCAATATAAAGGAGTGCCATTTGTAGCATAAAGCAACACATCTTGGCTGAGTTATGCAAGACCCTTCCAATAAAATTCACTGAGTTGTTGATTCACTCCTGGATACTATCCTTTACTGAGAAGCCAGACCATATCCACTTTCAGTTATTATTCCATGACCTCAACACAAGGCTAGATGGCAACCAGTCACCATTGAACTGGCAACAATGCCTCCATGTGCTACAGGCAGGTGATGTTTTGCACACCAATTTCCCCAGTTTGAACAGTGGTTCACTAAGAAAAAGGTATGGCTTAACACACATCTATGACTACCAACTAATTCTTGGTGCTATTCCTTAGATGATTCCGTCATCCCATAGAGCCTATGCTTCTGAAGGCTTCTCAAACACCTGGCTTTCATTGCAATGCAGCACATGCTACAAGGCCTAACCATGTTAAGACAAAATCTTTGCTTATTTGACCACCTGACCAGCACAATGTGGCAGTATTTGGGATATAATGGCTTTTTTTCCTTTTTACTTTGTCTGTTACCAGTTGAGCACTTGTGGTATGTACTGTATACTTTTTGTTCTTTGCATGTATGCTATTTGAACTGGTCCAGACCAGTTTCAAACTAGTCCAGACCAATATGTAGTTTTCATTGATTTTAAACTCTAACTGAATCAGCTGGAACCAGAATTGTAGTTGCTGTTTGGTTGAGTTTGATTATATAAACTGAATTGTGGGAAAACCAGACAAAACTGAAACTGGTCCTTGGTTAACCAAACTGTGGCAACACTAGACTCATCCCTCCAGGTACAATCCAATGTACAGCATTCAGTCAGAATTGTAATCAAGTCCAGTAATCTTAAAAGTACAATAGTACTTAAGCAGGTGGCTTAGCCACTCCTTGAACTTCTCCAAGTCATCCTGGCCACCATACTTTCCAGGCTTGGATGGATTCATCACCTTGACTTCTGGTCCAACCAGACCAATCACTTGACCAACTTGTTTTCAAATATGCTGGGCATATCTTTGTTGCTTGGAATTCATATAATAATTGTTACCAGGGATAAAACCCCTCATAGTTTCAACAAGCCAGGTAAACTGTGTGCATTTGCCAGCAGGTTGTATGAAAGAATTCCTTCTGGGTGGTCCTGGTTATCTAGCAGGTGGTTTTCCATCATCATCATTATTGTCTGTGGACTGGTTGTCCTCATCCTCCTCATCCTCATCCTCATCCTCATCATTATAGTTGTCAGAAGGGCCTCCATCTGGGGACCTCTCCCTGGTAGATCTCCTCCTTCCAAATATTCATTTTAAAAATGATCTGAACAGATATGCTCGACAGTTTGACATACTTGGGGCTAATCCACTCTAATTATTTCCTGCATCCATAGATGTATTTTGGTCTCTTCTAAATGGTCCTTCCTCCCTCATAGGAGTACTAGTAAGTAACTGGGATTGCTATCCCTCCATCTTGATCAGTATGAAAGCAAGGGTCACATAACTACTGGCCCTACTTGTCAATTCCTTGACCTCCTGGGTGGCTATTATCCATTCAATTTTGTCAATAACTGCAGCTTGGTGCTGTCTAGGATTGATCCCATGATTATGGAACCCTTTAGGACCATGTCCATAATTTAGCCATTGATGCTGAATTCCATCAAGGAATTTGTTCATGGCTGCTAGGGCCAATCAGGGGTCCATGGGGATTTCATTCCCAAATTGGGTCCTCATTCCAGGTGCTGCACCTTTCATATATACCTGTACAATAGGACTTTCAGTCCTCAGGTGAGAAAATGAATCCAAATAATCTGTGAGTTATCATGTTCAGTAAGCTGAGGAGTTAGGGGACTTAGTGGGTCATTTACAGTCCTCTCAGTGCTATCCAGCATTTGGGAGGTCTGGAGGATTTCAGGCATCAGCATGTTTATCTCAGGCTGAGTAGTCCTTGATTCTTGGCCAGTATTTCCAGCATCAGCCATTTGTGGAGTTTGTGCCCCTTTTTTCTGCTTCTTTGTATTTTTTCAGATCTCAAAAGGCCCTTTCATGGATTGACAATTATTATCATTCAGTGGGGGGTCACTCTCACCTTCAGGCAGCTTTGCCACTATAGTCTCTGCTTGAGTAACTATGTGGCTCATTGCACAAATTGAAGTAAATGCACTTCAAAAAATTATAAAGGGTGATGGATCTTCTTCAAGCTTACTCAAGATCACACAGGTGAAGTGAACCATGTAGATTTACCAATGATATGCAGAGTAGATGTAAGTCAAGATAGAGGGCTGTTGTCAAGGCAGCTCTTTTTTTTATACTATTTTTATGGGCACTTGTGATTATCCATATTACATGCATCATTTTCTGATGCTATACTAATTTGGGGCTATGTGCCCCTAACATGAGCACTGATACTCTGAAAGGAAGTTCCTATATATAGTCTCTCTTAAATCCTTGGCTCTACCTCAAATCTTTGTGTCTATGTTCACCTTTACCTAAGGCAAGCATAACATCACCTAGTACCATACTTATTTAAACACCAAGGCCACCAACACCTTTCTTTCACTTTGGATTGTGGAGAAACCAGGCAATATTCAAGGTCAATAGGCAGTTAAGCCTTTGATTTTCTTTCTTGTTTTCACTTTCACTATAATCCTTATGTCTGGAGTTGCCCTTCTTTCAAAAGAAACACATGTAATATCAAGGAAATATTATCCTCTTAGAAATGTAAAATATACAATCTGCAGTGAAAGACAGTAAGGGTAGCATTAATACTGATGCTATCAAAAAGCCTGTTGTGAAAGGAGTATATGACTTTATAGATAGTGGTATAAAGGGCCAAGAGAAAGAGTGTAGGTTGATTGAAGGCAAGGTATTGCCCTAATGATTGATGTTACGCGAGTCGACAGACTTGCGCCAAGGTCAAAGATTTACTTACTCTGAGGGAGGTACTCACGAAGAGACACTGCTTCCTCAAAGAAGTCTCAAGATGAAAGGAACTAGGTCACAACTTAGATGAGCTATGGATTGCAAGGCTGATGCTGTAATTGCACAGAACAAGAATGGAGAGGAAGTACAGGCTGATCAGGTATTTAAGTACTACTGATTACCTAATAGGAAAATCGTAGAACTCTAAGGAAGGATGGGAACATGTGACTGTTGTGAGAGAAACAGTCAGGGGGGAAGACAGTCCTGCGGAAGAAAAAGAGAGAGAGAGAGAGAGAAGTTAAAGAGAAAGAAGTATCGGGGAAGCATGGATGTCAAAGGTAAGCAAGTGGTTGGTCTCCTTCTCATGATAAGGGAAGAGATCATAATACACTTGGCGCATCGTATATATATAAGGAAAAAGGTGTGAAAAAGAAAAAGGATTGTAACAATTGAGGTCCTAAAATGCAATGCTTCACATATGCAGTGACAAGCACAAGTATTGTGACAGTGGGTTTATAAAGTGGAGTAAAAGTTATAAGGCTAGAATAGCTTGAGTGTTTATAAATAGTAGACTAGTAAGTAATATACTTATACAACACATGTATGGCTAAGAAAACCAATCAAATCTTGATGAGGCAACTCATATCTCCACTGTGAATATGGCTGAAAAAACACAGCAGCCAAAAAAAGAACATTGGTGAGCTTGATGATTACATTGGCCTAGATGACAAGGGTTTAGATTCCAACACATTTCATATAAGCAATGCATTAATGCCTCCCTTCATAACAGACTACAGTGCAAAGAAACTTTACAATAAGTCTGCCATGCCATGCCATGCCTTCAACTACCACCTTTCTAACATGCTGCCTACTTTATATATCTCAATATTAGTTCCAGCTATCAGTAAGATGCACCTTGCATCACTATAGCAAATCCTAATTGTAACAAAGCCCATTTATAGACACTATCTGGCCCAAAAGCAAACAAATTGGACTTATCAATTCTATTTTCCACAATTTCTATATACTTTCTGTAATATTTGTCCAAAGAGTCAGTAAGTATTACAATTCAATTTCTACAATATACCTTGTTCCTTATCTCCATTACCTGACATACTCATCATTTCTTTTCCCTTTATCAAAAGAAAATAAATCATTACCACCTCTCACTTGGACCCTATGCTTGTAGTATCTTCTTCCTTTCATAATACTTATCTTCTTCCCATGGACAGCTATCTCCCCTAACTGACTCTCTCATGTCAGTCATGCATTAGTCATGCTTCTCTTATAACATTCTACTTCATTCTATGTGCTTCTATAGCATGTAACAAGTAGTACATATACCACCACTGCCTATATTTTCTTCTTTACTCTTGTTCCATGCAATAACAGTATTCTACTTGTATTCAAGACTGTTAGTCTTGTCCATCAACCTAGTCACCTCACAACTATCTTTGAAACTTAACTGAGGATGCTGTGTCTTTTCATAAGTACCTCCCTTAGAGTAAGTAACCCTAGACCCTAGATGCAAGTTCAATGACTTGTGTAACAGTAAGGGGGAAATCATGAGGGTGTGCATCAATAGCAAATGGTTGACATCAATACAAAAGTTTCTTAATGGTTTGGTAAGCCCATACCTGTTATGCAAGTCATTGAACTTGCATTCCTGGATTTAAGATACTTGCTCTGAGGGAGGTACTCATGAAGAGACACTGCGTCCTCAGCAAAGTCTCAAGGTTACTTCTTTAAGAAAGAAGTTCAAGGGGAGTGAGGTTACAATAAACAGTTGTGGATGCAAGTTGTAACACTATTATTGTGTAGAATAAGAATAAGAAAGGATACATGCTGTGTGGGTATGTAAGTACTACAAAGTTACATAATACCTTTAGGGGAGGTCAGGGAAATGTATCTACTATAAGAGAAGTAGATAGGGGAGAACCACAGTCCACAAGTAGTAAGTCATGCAGTGAGTCACATGAGTGAAGTCAAGAAAAAGAAGAATGAATAAGGCCCTGTTTGGTAGTTGCACAAATTGTCAAAAACCATGATTTTGTGGTACTGAAAAATCTGGTGCTACAGCAAGAATTTAGGCTCTGCTTAACTCATAAATATTAAAACACATATTTAAAAAGTATAATTTCCATAACTAATTCTATATATTATATATGGCAATAAATATTAATACACATATATTTAGAAAATGTAATTGACTCTAATAGAAAAGCTGAGGCTTCCA
>JBBPMA010000778.1:0-17263 GCA_038090075.1 Xanthoconium purpureum | reverse complement strand
AGGTAACGCAACCTCAAGCACTCAAGAGTCAACAGCCTGAGATACGGGACACTGTCCACGTCGACGAATGTGATCCATTGACAAATGTTGCACTACCCGAAGACTGTGAAAGTGACTATCTAAGAACGACAGTGAAAGGAGTGTAATCGAGGTGAAAGAGTGTATTGTAGCTTGCCCCCAGCCGAACAACACGACTGAAGGGAAAGGCAAATGGAGGCGGTGTGCTGGGTGTACCACGAGAATTTGTCAGATGTAAAGAAGAGGGTATCTACGAGCAGCCCAATTGCGCAACATGCGTTTAGTTTTTGTGCTAAACGGAGATTATTTTCGACGTTAGAAACGAGTCCCGATGGTTTCAGATCAGACGTACGTCGTGGTGTAAATCATGAATGATGTGCCACATAGTGTTATGCATACCGTTATCTCCATGTTGGTCACGAGCCAGGACGGGAGGTGCGGATCCACCAAGGGCGAGGTCGCGGGCAGCTTTGTGCTAAACAAAGATTATTTTCGATGTTAGAAACGAGGGTCCCGATAGCTTCAGATCAGACGTACGCCGTGGTGTAAATCATGAATGATGTTCCCGAAAGTGTTACGAAGACCGTCATCTCCCTGGGGGTCACGAGCCACGACGGGAGTTGCGGATCCACGAAGGGCGAGGCCGCCGGCATTGCCAACAAGACCTTTGTGTGCCATCGTCGCCTCAACAAGAAGTATTTTGGAGATATCAAATGACATACCTTCCACAGTTCCCAACTCGTTAGTGGCCGGGATAGCAATAGCAGCAGCAAAGCCGAAGTACAGCGCGAGAGAAACGAGTGAAAAGGAAGTACGCATGGTGTGTCTAGGTGCGAGATATCAGAAGGGTCGCTGGGTGGGGTGCTCGAGAAGAAGTGGGGAATACTGTCGTTCAGATTCAAGTTGGCTGTCTATAAGTACCGGGACATATGTCCAGATCGGGGTGCCACATCAAAATATAGCCGCGAGATTTGGCGATGTTGGAGCTCTGTTCCGGGGTACATGTGTACCAATGACAGACAGACAGAGATGGCCGATGTCGAAATTACTTGTCGACCCTTGTCTATCTGACGGGTCCCTCCGGCACGAACTGACATCCATTCCAGGCGCTTTGGAGGTTCCTTTCCTCGAGGAACTTCAACAGCAGAGCGTGACGTGGCCCGGAGGCAAGCCAGTTTGCCACGTATCGTCCGAGATCAGGCGCTCCCGTTAGCTGGCTGGAACGGTGGCTGAGGGTGCTTACCACTTGGTACGGTCAGCGGCGTGGAGCGGTATTCACGTAAAATAATGCTGTGTTCAGGAGTTGTCAGCCTGCCAGACCCAGACACATCGCTCGTTTCCAGAGACGCCTATCCACCGCATTTCTAGGGACGAAGTTGACGGAGACGTGCATCGGCTAGACTTGATTGTTCTCTGACACGCCACCGCGCCGCTCGCCTGTGGTTGTGAAACGCGGCCTGGGCCTGATCAGCGAGGCGGTGCAAATTTAGACAACAAGTAAAGTTGATCCGGTTCAACTACTGTATACTCTGGACAGGATCGCAAAGTCAAGGTCGTCTATATTACACAAGTCGCGAGTTCTATTCATGCTTGTTTCCGTTGAAGATTCTTGGGTAGTGCTTTCTTCCAAGGTAAGAAATTCCGACCTTGCATGTATGGTCGCAGTACTTCGGGTATCACGAGGCCCTGTCGAGCGGTATGAGTGATGTGGGATAGGAACAGATGACGGTGAGAGTCGCGTACGTCGGGCGTTTGATAATTCTCGACTAAACAGCACAGAGCGCGTTCACTGGCACACATGGTCCCGTTGAGCATGTGTACGTATATCTTGCGTTGTTGATCTTTCGACTTGAGTCCGCACCGGACTTCAAGACGTCGACTCTCTGTCAACGCACGGGTGTATGTTTGCTCACATCAGCGTCGTCCGCGGGGAAGAGAGGGGACGCACGATAGTCGGTACAGTTGGAGCAAGACACAAGCTCCTTGTAGGCCCCCTGGAAGGGGAACCATGCTTCCAAATCGCACTTTTTCGACGCAGCGAGATTCAAAGCCCCACTGGCGATGGAAACGACCCGGTAGGGCAGTCCGAGGGACTGATAAAACGCCTCGCTATTGGCCAACATGATGTCAAATGCAGTCCAGCTATCCTCCGGTGCCGTGATGACAAATTGTTCCACCTTTTCGAATTGGTGGACGCGGAAGATGCCCCACATGTCGCGGCCAGCTGAACCGGCTTCTTTTCTGAAACAAGTCGAGTAGCCGGCGTAATAGATCGGGAGCTGGGTCTTGGGGTCTTCAAACCATTCATCGGCGTGAAAAGCCGAGATGGGTTGCTCCGAGGTCGCGATGAGATACTTTTCGTCTTCGTGGGCGATAACCTATGCGTGTGCGATATGATCGGTCCGAAGAAGAATCGGGGGAGGCTGACGACGCATTGTGGTGTGACATACCTTGTAGAGCTCTTCGTCGAATTGGCTGAGTTGTGCGGTCTTGCCCATGACGTCTTTGTTGACCATAAATGGGGGTTGGATCTTTTTATATCCACGTTTTCGGAGGAAGTCGAGGGCGTAGGTGACGAGGGCTTGGTTTAGATCAACGCCATCATCGGTGAGGAAATAGCCTCTGTGGCCGACTACTTTTGCACCTGGGTCCGGTGGACTGAGCGATGAGGATAGGATGTAGGCGTGGGTGTGGAGGGACCTACCGCGTTCGAGGTCCATGGCATCTAACCGGAGAAGGACTTCGTGATGGGGCATTATGTCAGCCTTTTTCTCTACCTGACCATTGGAGCCATCGGGATGCCATGCCCGGAGTGTTACGTTGTCGTCCTGTCGTGTGCCATTTAGAACGATGCATCGCCGAGTACGGAAAACGCGCACCTCTGTCAAGCTGACTGGGACGTCCTTGGCTACGATGTTTCCGACGTTGCTCGCCTTTTGGCGCATGAGCACTTCGTATTCGCGGGTCTCTTTCCGTTTAGCTTCTACTTGGGCGTCGAGGGCCTTCTTCTGTGCGACGAGATCGTCTGCCGGTTCTTTAGCCTGGAAAGTAGGTAATCCGCCGTGACATGACACGTAGTGTGTTGTTGTGCGGGTGCGTACCTTTTTCTTCGCTCCGATCTCTTTTTGAACCGCGTTTACTTGTTTGTTGAGGCCGTTAAGCTCAAAATCCACTAGATATGACGGTTGATCTCGATCCGGACGCACTATTGCAGCACGTACTTTTGACCCACTCGGCATACATCTCGATGACTTGATCGACGAGCTCGACAGGCTCGCCGCGTTTGCGCTGAGAATCGCGGATTTCTTCTGCATTTCCGCCCTTGCTATCTATGAAGGATGTAACGTCGAGCGTCATTGTCGATGGTCACTGGTCAAGATCAAGGTGTCTTTTATCGCAACGAGTCATCCTAATAGTGTTACGTAATCAACTTTGTATCTCCTGACTTGTCCATCAGTGGGACCACCAATATGTAGTACAACAGTATTACTGACCAAGTCAAAGCAGGTCAAAGACACGTTGTTCTAGTCTTTCTTTTTTTTTTTTTCTTTTTTTTTTCCTGCCAAAGCGGTGGTCAATGGGGGAATGAACCATGTGTGTAAACAGGAACAAATAACTTATACCGCGTCCACCCACACGGCGCGCACATATCTGCATGCGTCTTCTGCCACGCTTCTTTGTCTTCCTACCACATCTTCCCTCCTCGCACTTGTCTTGCTCATCATGTTCCAATTTCTACGACGCGTCTCAGGCTCATTCCTTCCTCGTCCCGACCGTCCGTGGAGCGATGACGGTCAGTCCCGCGAATCCCGATTTGTACCCAGTACTGACTTTGCTACTTGATTTGGTGTCCGTTAGCCACGTCCCACGCACCCACGATAGGTCGCAAACGCAGGCATAGCGTCACAGATGGCGACGGATCTGCTGCTTCCGCCTCGAAGAGGACAAGGAATGACTCTGTCGAACCGGATACCGAATGCGACTCTGCATCAAGGGGAGAGAGCCCCAAGGAAGATGTGGATCCCCCTGTGGAAGGACAGGATGTGAAAGAGGTCACCAAAGGTGTCAAGGAAGTCGATCTCGAAGATAAGGGCAAGGCGGAGGATGCACCGTCAATACGGCCCGAAGGCATTCCGCTCCCTGATTCGCCATCTGGATCGCCCGAGCCAGAATCCGAGTCGCAAGAGCCAGAGCCAGCTGAAGTGAATGAAGTCGAGGAGAGCAAAGACCAAAAGCACGCAGGCGATACGGACTCTATTGCCTCCTCGATGCCCGAGGATGATGTGGAGGAGCAAGCCGAAACAGAACCTGTCACATCGAACACGGACAACTCGGCAAATGAGACCGCCCCGGAACCAGAGGTCATCATCGCCGTAGTCGAGTCAGGTTTACATGATACTCCGGGGGTTTTGGAAGTCAAGGCATAGTGCACGATGCCTTTAAGTACAGGCAGTGATGATTAAACTTCAGCGTTGTACAGTTATTAAATATATCTCTTACGACTTGCCACACGTACATATACCTTGTTTATACTAGCATCTTCCCATCCGATCCTTATATGAAGTTAGCTTTCTAGCACGAGCGGAGTTGTGGTGGGACTTTACCGTTTTTCACTCCCACCACTCCACTGTTGAACTTGTCCAACGTCTTTTTGGTCTTGCAGCAGATCCGTAGTAAACACGCCCAGTCGAATCGCTGGTCCATCAGACTGGCCAGGAGGACTACACGAGGCCGCATGTCCCTCGAATCGTGTCGGACCATTCTGGTACCCCATTTCTAATTCTCTTTCTCTTGCGGTCTCCCGTCAAAACCTCTGTGTTGTCACAATGCTAATTGGTCCGGGTTTATCCCTATGGAGCCACCTTTTACATCCAAGACCACACTGAGCACAGAAATGGACATTCATGTGCATCGTCAGCCACCGGGACGGGCGCATGTATACAGCGTGTTTCCTGAACCATGTCCGCATTCATTCTTGGCCAGCCGCACATGCATTCTCGTGCGCAACTCCTCCCCCCTGCACCGCGTTCGCCAGCCGCTCATATACGTGGACCTTTACCAATCATCTCACCCCCGTTGACACACTCACTGACACGCGCCTATTGGCCGATATATCCAAACTCCTCGTGGAACGCGCGCGCATCCGTGGATTTTTACTGCGTACATATAACAGACGCACGCACTCTTCTGTACGCCTTTCTATTCCGCCCTCGATCCTATTTCGTTCCAATCCTTTCTCCTCTCCTTAAAAGGTTGCTCTACGACCAACCGGCCGACGTCAACTACCGGACAGTCGTACCAGATTCCCCACTACGATCAACAACAGTTGCACTACTGCGCACGGAACCAAATTGCAGTGTGAGTCCATCAAACAAGTCTATCCCATATCCCCGAATCACCATGCATCACCTGCGGTGGGTAGGGTGCAGGAGATTCCTCTGTTTACTCTCCGTATACAGTTGTACATACCCGTAACTTTGCGACATGCGTCGTTTGTTGGGTTTAAAGGACTCGATAAACACACCCTCCTCCAACGCCAAAGGCAAGGAGCGTCAACGAGATACTACCTCCGTAACCATGCCGTTACCTGACCCTTCGTCCTCCCGCACACCTATGGAAGTCCATGTCAGCACCGAAGTTCACTCCGCACCCGACCGCCTGGGTTTCCATCCGCTCACAAGCACAACGAGCTTGGCGTCCTCGTCCCCAGCATCTTCTGACTCGCGGCCGCTTCCACCCGAGATCCGCGTTCCGACGCATCCATATCCTTATTGGCAGGGTTGCACCCACACCCCGCCTTCATCCTCTCAGAGCAGTTTGGAGTCGCCAATGACGCCTTCGCATGTTTCCTGGCTGAGCTCTGGGAATACAAATGGTTCAGGAATTCCCAACGCGGCCAGCAATAGTAGCAACACCAATCTTAGCTTAACTAACCTCACGCCATTGTCCAACCATTCCCTTCTTCAAGGGCGGTCCCCCAGTCCCCACTTCCCCCCGCCCCCGCCGACGAACCCACCTCCCAATGTCACTGCTCGTCCTAAACTCCTTCACCCTACTAAAAGTTCGCACTCTCTCCGTGTCCCTGTGCAAGAGTTCTTCAACCAACAACTCTCGCCCATCGTCGAGCAGGATTACCTTTCTCCCGAAAAGCGACCCATATCACTCCCCAGTTCGAGTCATGAGGGCGGAGGGTCACGCTCCAGCACCACCCATACGGTCAGGACGAGTGCCGCGCTGACCCCTGTGAGCCCGGTGAGTGATTGGATTGGGACGGCTACCGTTACCCCTGTTACTCCTGTTCCCATCACTCCCGTGTTGGTTGGCGCAAGGGGAACACTGCCCACGCCTCAAATGCAGGCACAGACCCCAGTAACACCTTCATATCCTGGCGGTGTTGTACCTTTTGCAAGGATGAAAGAGGAGGAAGGAAATGATTCACCTCGTGGGTATTCTTCATACGTTTCGTCTTGTTCTTACGTGGGAAATGTCTAATTCGATGATCAACGACAGGACCCTCTCCAGTCTCGACGTTCATCTTGAGGCCTCTCAATCGGTCGATTAGTCTGTCGTCTACGCGGACACATCAAACTACGTCTTCTGTCACACCCCCCGTAATTCCCCCATTGGACCTCAGACCTGAATTCAAGGGACAAACGTTCTTGACAACGCCGACGTCGCTCAACTCGCGTGGATTACTTGATGTTGCTATACCTGATGACGACGATGTTTCGGACAAAAGGGAGAGTTTTGTAACCGCCCGGACAGGGGCGGCGAGGGAGAGCAAGTATTCCCTCGGTCAGGAAGAAGTATTTGTCGACGCAGAGGAAGGCTTCAGACGTGATTCTGACGGAACCATCCACCAATTTGACTCCCATCTCCTTGAAGACGCTGCTGAGACTACCCCCACGCCTCTCCCACAGCCAATACCTCAATACCCCTCCAAAACGGTCAAACCGCCCGTTCCCGCACGTACTGCCATCTATCCTCGTTCTGCTTCCCATTCGTCTTCCTATCCGCCTTCCTACAATCATCCACCTGCCCCGCATAGTTCAGACAACCACTTCTATCTTCACCCTCATCGCCCCACTCCTACTCCTCCGCTTACCCTACATCCTTCACGTTTAGGCGTGAGCGCACAGAGTTTGCAGGATCTCGGCACCTCCATTTCTACATCCTCATCCTTCATCGACCGACGCTTCGCGCCATCCTCGTTGTACCTTCCGCCTGCCTTAGAGCGTGAGTCCGCGCACAAGGCGGGCTCACGGTGGGCGCTGCACCTCGAGCGCGTGAACACCGTCAAAGTCTTGTTCTGGCTCGGCTTCATCGCGCCGTGGTGCTGGCTCATCGGGGGGTGGCTCGTCTCCGTCAAGCCACCCTCGCGGAGGTACCCCTCTGGCTCGGGACACGGTAACGGAAACGGGTATCACAGCGGTCTCGGCGGGGGAGAGAGTACCCTCCCTCTCTGGACAAGCACGGGCAAGAGCATGCAGAGCTTTGACACGATGCGGATGCACCATGGGTACCCGTTCATCGCACCATCAGTGTGCAGTTTGACGCCACCGCCACCGCCGTATCAAAGCCAGCGGGCGGCAGCGGCGGTGTTGACGCACAAGCCTGTTGGGCTGTTGAAGAACCCGTGGGTGACGCGGTGTCGGATTGCGGCGGTGACGAGCGGGGTGTTGATTGCGGTTGCGTTCCTGGTAGCGCTCGTCGTGGCTGTGACAAGCCATATTGGTTGACGGTAGGAGATTCGGTGTACACGTAGTTTATTGTATCGTTTTTTAATATCATCGGGGCGCCTGGCGTGCGCTTTCTTGGACGGACTGGTTGTACACCCGTTCGACAGTAAAGGAACCTCAAGCTCTATGTACATGATAAGTATACATCGATTTGTCTATCTATCTTACGGGGAATACAATAGTACAAGATGTTGGAACCCGAGATGAATCAATAAGCGAGTTAAGACATGAGGCCTTGAGGGACGATGACGACTGTGGACGACGGTACACTGGGGATTTATGTACCCCCAGGGCCTAGGGTAGAGGGTAAAGCAAAAGGTATGCTTCGACGTTGTGTACGACGAACGATGAGGCAGGTCGTGCGCCAACACAAGAGTAATATGTGCAAACAACCATTGCCAGCGCATATTTATGTGAATCGAAGTCAGTCAGAACTTGCCCGTCAGCTTGCCGAGATGAAGATACCGCGTCAGCAACAGCAAGCCCACCGAAAACAACTGGATCCCGCCTAATCCAAGCTAAGAACGCAGTGTGTACGAAAAAAAACTCGGAACGCTTACCAGCCCACCACCCCACACCCTCGAAGCCACCCGTCGCAGAGTTGATAGCCCCAGATATCGGCGGCCCACCGAGTGCGCCAAAGGCAGCAAAGCTAAGGAACAATCCCGTGCGTCGACCGACGTCGCCGATGGCACCCATGGCTATGGCAGGCACAGCGAGAAGAGAGACGTATGTCCCACACGAAAAACTGTCAGAGGGGACGTTCAGCGCTGACGACCAATGACAGTCGACAGTAATACAAGTCCACGTACCCATATATTACCGCGATCGCGATGAGCGCACCTTTGCTTGTTGCAAATGGCCATACGAACGTCATAGCGGCCGCTAGACAATTGAACGGGATCATAACGTTGAGTGCACCTGCGCATGCGTATGAACACCAAGGCGAACAGGGATGTTTTGCTTGAAGCAGACACGCACCAACTCGATCCGCAAGAAGTCCAGATGAAATCCGTCCGAAGGCAGAGGCGCCATTTGCGATGGCGATGAGATAGAATGCAAAATCGTTTGAGACGCCTACTTGAACGGCGCTGATGGGTATGTAGACCAATACTGTTTGACGTGCGTTAGTCACGAACATCCAATTATTCCGCACAACATTCAGAACGGATCCAAACCCACCGGTATACAGCCCGAGAAAGGTAGTTGCACCCGAAATGCAATAAACGAGATATGCTGGATTTCTGAGCGCAACCCAGTTGAATAGGCCACCCTTCACGTTCTCAGGTGGGAGGCGTCTATCTAATGTCTGTGGCATTTACCGTCAAAATCAGTTTCATTTAGTCCCAGAGAGGAACATGGAGTATGCGAGAACTCACAAGGTTTGCTACGGCGAGTAAAAGGATCAATATAAAGCCAAAAATTCGCACTGTCCACTTGAACCTAATGCGCCGATAATGAGAGCGACATCAAAAAAGAAAACGTTACGCACCCAACTTCAGGTATCAAAATTTGCGCTGCGACCGGGAACGCCGTCCCTCCAATCGAAGATCCAATAGCAGTGACCCCCAGCGCTAGGCCTCGTCGTTTTGAAAACCAATGCGATACAATCCCCAGTGCTGGTCCGAACAATATACCACACGCCAACTATTGATAAAACAGCACCACAACGGTAGTGAGAAGGCGTGTGCTTATGCAGGAGCGAAACTCACCCCGATGCCTAACCCCTGGACTAAGAGAAACTGCCAATATACCTTGCACTCCGCGACCAGAAAGGTGCACACAATTAGGAGGCAGCTACCAAAAAAGTACGGTATCTTGAAATATCCTATGTCGAACAACCGTCCGGTGACGAGTCCTGGGAGAAAGACCAGAGCATACTTATGGCAAAAATGTGATGGGCGACAGTGGTATGAGGGGGATAAGGACATGCAAAAGATTTTACATTCAATTGTCAGCGACATTCCTCGTCCCGAGAAACAGCAAGAACAACCTACCTGCACAGAACCAATCCATGCACTGCAAACAGTGTCAATGCCGATGGACAAGCGACGAACGTCGAGGCGCCTTACATATCTGACGGACTGTCATGAGGAAGTATCACTTCTTCATAGTATATTTGAAAGATCTGTTCACACATTAGTCTATCTACCAATTACAGAATGCATCAGAAACTCACCCCCCACGCGTTGACGTATCCAAAGCTATTCAGCCAAAAACGTTAACTCAGACGCACGAACCGCAGTCAAAACCAGACACCAACGCCGTGCATGTCGTCAAGGACGTACTGCAAGTACGAACCACAATTTTTTTTTAAAGTCAGTAACAGCACACTATGTAGAAAAATGGTAGCCCACTCACGCGAGGATAACGCTCCACGCTTTGAGGCCACCATCTGGTGGCTCGCCTGCATACTTGGCATATTTGCTCGTTAGCTTCACCGGTCCCTTTTCTAGATTTTGATCGTCTAAGGTCTCGTTTGGGTCGTGAAGAGTCCGCAATTCCGATGAAGAGAGGTTGGAAGAGAAAGATTCTTGGATCACGGGATCCTCCTTAGCTTCGTCGTTCGATTTCTTCTGAGCAAAGCCGCCATCTCGCTGAGCTTGTGCTTCACTTTGGTCTTGAGAAAGGTCCATAGCACCGAGCAAATATAGTTGAGAGACTGGAACGGTTGGTGGACTGGGCAGACGAAGAAATGGGGGATCGGCAAGCCGTATGAGAAAAGAGGCCACCAAGCCTGCGGTATACACACGCAGAAGTTTCTCCCATAGTTTATATCGAGCATGGCTTTATCCTTGAGCCGTGTACGGGACAACAGTCGCCCGAGTGTGTTTCCGAACAAGATACGCGGTCAGCGAGTTGTCGGAGCTGAGTAATTTCCTTGACTTATGGAGCTAGCGCATTATGGTTGTAAGATGCCTGAATGATTGGAACGGCAACCAGACTTCTTGAGAAACTGCAGCATCCCCCTGATTGGCTGGGTCATGGTCGCCCCGTCATTTATCAAAGCGACCGAAAGGGGCGTGAATGGACGCACGGTAAGACGGCTTACTCATTGGTGTGGGGCCAATTCAGTGTGTCCTCCGTGACATGAGACGTTGGACGGAGGAAAACCATGGTCCATCTTCGTTACGTGAGGGTCCCAAAGACCCAATACTCAACTCGACCCCCCGGAAAGGACACAATCCGCAGTCAGCGACTCTGTGGGCACTCAATAAGTGCTTGATGTTCAATACCCACGATTATTCGGCTCCGGCACGGCGCCTCAAAGATGTTCCGTCAGCAGTAAACCCGAGTTCGACGATATGGTGTTTAGTTTGATAAACCAAGCTTTCAGGTTCAAGCAACTTCAGCAGCGAATGGAGAAATCGACTGTAGTGTGTGGCAGGAGACAGAAGAAGGATAATGATTTCTCGAGAGTATCTTGTCAATGTCATATCCACATCTATATTGTTACCAAAGTTATTTGACATCGTCCGTACAGTGGCCCTGCAAGTGCAAGTGACGATGCGCCTTCAAAGTGGCCTGTTTTCCAGGGCCAGACACGTCATCCTGTATCAAGGCAATTGTAGACAATAACGGACTTCATACATCCATAATACATAATCCACACCTACTTATCGCCTCGTGCCTGGTACGGCCACACGATGAAAAATGATGTTGACTTTCCCTGCCTATTTGCAGTGTTTTTGCCGTCCAAACGATGAGGATGGCCCTGATGCTTTCAACTGTCTTCTGAGCATCCTTCCCTCGACGGTCCCTACGTTCGAGTCAGGGCCAACATGCTCTTCGCTGCCGAAAGTCCATCTGACATAGTACATACTTGTTTTGTTTCACTTATTAGCAGTACACAGGAAGTCGAAGGGGTATAGAGGTCGGTATTCGGTATCCGCTCAAGATGGGATTTTCAGCATACAGCAAGCATTTCTTCGGGCGGGAATGAAGCATTGATTTTGTCAAGTTGGGCTTTCATGACTGTTCCAGTGTATCTTGGTGTTTATACTTGTTAGGCTCAACAAGTTGGCTTGCAACTTATCAATGCAACCAACCGTAGACAAGCTAATGACCAATTTACGAATCGCGCCTTCTGCGAGCCTTTTGATCTCAGCCTAGCGGACTCCACGCCGTCAAGTTCCAAAGGGCACAGCTCAGTTCTTGAACGTGTCAAGTGGCGATGCGTAGGACTTAGGGTTCTTGAAGCTCAGATCCTGTGTGGGCGCTTGAGCCCTTTTCTGAAATAAGGGCTCGCACAGGATCTGAGCTTCAACAGCTTTTTCCTTGACCACCATGAAGGTGACTTTCAAGATTTACCAGCAACTTGACTCAGACTTTCAGGTTCGTTTTCTCTCTTTGTTCCAGTCATGCTTGGGCTCAACTCTGCTTTAGGTCGATGCCGAACCGTCAGATACCATCGCCGATCTCAAAGCAAAGGTCCAAGAATCTCAAGGCCATGACGCGGAGAAGCTAAATATCATCTTTCTTGGTATGTTCATCTTTTCCTCTATGTCCTCGCACTCGCTCATCGAATACAGGCCATGGCCTTGACAATGACAAAACCCTGGAATCGTGCAGAATTAGCGAAAAGGGCTTTTTGGTCCTATCGATCTCAAAGGTAGAAGCAGCTCGCCTTCCCGACTTCTGTTTAACTCGTTCTTTGATTATAGCCTAGACCACCGCTACCTGTGCCCAGAGAGCTTGGCGTCGAAGAGTATTTTAACCTTGGTCCAGAAGGCGTAGCGGCACACTATGGGTATGATCTATACGCTGGATTCCAACGTAGACCCGGGGGCACATCGAAGTCTGTCCCGCCAACGACATCTGAATCCACGTCCATGCCCGACTCTGACATTTCGTCCGCGCCTGTACCGCCAGTCTCAACTGCGTCTACGTTCGAATACAAACCCTTGACTCCATTTACATTTGACTCTGAAACCACGTCCCCGCATCTCCCGCCTCTCTCAACTGTATCCACGTTCAAATATAAACCCCTGACCCCATCTACACTCGACTCTGAAACTACGTCCTTGCCTGTCCCGCCTCTCTCAACTGCATCTACGTTCAAATATAAACCCCTGACCCCATCTACACTCGACTCTGAAACTACGTCCTCGCCTGTCCCACCTCTCTCAACTGCATCTACGTTCAAGTACAAACCCATGTCCTCATCCATACTTGACTCTGAAACCACTTCTACGCCGGTCCCGCCACTCTCAACTGTATCCACCTTCAAATATAAGCCCTTCTCCTCATCCGCAACAACTACTGAACCCGCACCCGCATCTACATCCGCGGCTGCCTCCGGCTCTGCATTCAAATACGTTCCCATGTCATCATCATCATCCGCACTAGACTCTGCGTCTGCGCCTGTCCCGCCAATCTCGACCGCATCCACGTTCAAGTATAGACCTCTGTCTTCGTCTGCCGTGGCTTCAGACACTGCAGCGGCATCCTCTGCAGCTGCCTCCGGGTCTACATTCAAATATGTTCCCATGTCCTCGTCCACTGGTGTCGCTACATCTGCATCCCCATCAGTTGCTGGCCAATCTCAAAGTTCGTTCCAGGTACGTTGATATCGTTGGATTGCGTATTTTCTGAACTTTGTTGTTCGACAGCAAGGAAGCACGCTCGGGGCGGGGATGATTCCTCTCGCTGGGTCCAACGGCACAGGTAACACTACTGTACGCCCTGATGGCTCTCAGATAGCCCAGTTCCGAGAGCTCATCACCCAAAATCCTGAGCTTAGACAACACTTCATTCAGCAACTCTCTCAAGAGAACCCTGATCTCGGCCAGTTACTTACTCAGAACCCAGATCTTCTGTTGCATGTCCTGGATAGTATTGGGGAAGACGGGAATAATACTGCTTCTGGTAGGCAAACAGTAAGGTTAGCTGTCACAGAAACAGAGCGCGGGGCCATCGAGCGCGTAAGTTTCCCCGCTCTCCAGTGACGGTCTCCCGAGCTCATACCAAACGTCATAGCTTGAGGCACTCGGTTTCCCTAAGCAAGCTGCCATCGAAGCCTACTTTGCTTGTGACAAGAACGAAGAGCTCGCAGCCAATTATCTGATTGAGAATGCCTGATTTGGGGAGCAGTACTTGGTTTTGTATGGCTATAGATTGTGCCCAGCGGGTTTCGTGTTGTCTCCTTGTATGAGTTCATGTTATGTTTCTTGATAACCAAACTATACCCAATAACCACTGTCTACCGTGGTTGAAAATGACTGCCGCTTCAAGATAATGTGGATCTAAGCCAACAGGTGCTGACAGTACATAACAACTGTTACTAAATTGCATGTGGCGTTGTGGCATACTTACGTCGGATGAACCTACCCAAAAAGGCAACCTCGTCTTCCTCGTACATCCATGTTCCCGACGTGCCCGACGCTCTCAACCCTTCCCGCCGCCATATCGCAACCCTTCAAGCGTGCCGCCCTAGGCCTCTTCCACGGAAAATCCATTCAATATGGCAACAACGTCCCCCACTCGCTCAAAAAAACCCGTCGGACGTGGCTCCCAAATGTCCACACAAAGACGCTCGACTCACCACTGTTGGGGCGGCGCGTGCAGGTCAAAGTGATGGCAAGGGCGCTGAGAACGATACACAAGGTATATCGCCTGTTTTTTCTCTTGACTGATCTCACGTCTCGCGCGTGTAGCACGGCGGACTGGACCAATACCTCCTCAACACCTCCCCGTCGCTCCTCGGTGATGAGGGCATGCGACTCCGTCTACTCGTCCGCGAGCGCTTTGACGCGCAGAACGCGCTCGAGGCACGATGCGCCCAACGGGCTGCCGAGGTCACGGCCAGGGAGGCGAAGGCCAGGGAGGCAGCAGAAAAGAGGACGCAGAAACTCAAAGACGACAAGGCGAGGCGGCGGACGAGCGAGATCGAGGGTGGCTTGGTGAGGGGGTTGTTTGCGGCGTCTGGATGAGCATTTTGCGCTGGCGGGGACTGTTTATCCAGGTTGTCTGCCGTGTCACTCCGCTTGCATAGACTCATTCTACAGACTTGATACCACTCTGATAAGAGATCGACTTGTCGGCATGACTGGCTGTGCCAGAAAACTAGTCGAGGTAAGTGTTCCACATGACCATATAGCTTGCTCTCCTTCCATAAGGCTGCACTGCTCGTCGACAGACTAGGCGTTAGCTTGGAGTGAGCGTTTGGGCATACGGTAGGTCAGGCCGGCATCAGGCTACGAAGCGTCGATTGTGGTGACTGGTTTGAGGGCTCTCTTGCTTCATCTGGGTAGTAGTAAGAGAAAACAAAATAGATCAGGTGGTTGCTTGTTACAGCCTTCAATTGACTGGTGATCACGACGAACGCAAACTATGTAGCTTACTGTGCACGCTGTGCTATTAACATCCGTAACCAAGTAAGGAATGTCGGGTTTCAATTTCAGCGGTCTCTTTTGAGAAACAGAGTGGAAGACAAGACAACGAATATTTAGATGGGGTATCAAGATGAAAACATACGAAAGAGGACATAAGTGCGAAGCGAAAGGTACCCATTCATCTCCAGCAACCACCGTCCCTGCCGCCTCGTGCGCCTAAGACAGCTCCTGGAAAGCGAGCCAAGACGCGCCGTTCGCGCCAACCTCAACTTTGCCGTTCTGCATGTTGAAGGGAGTGGCATTTGAATCGCTAGGCGTTTGTGTCCCAGCAATACCGACGGCCTCGGCATCCGTGAAATTCAACATCCCAAAGCTGGGGATGTCATCCCCCCCAGCCATAAACCACTGGGCGTCTGCCAGACAAAGGCCATGAGAAGACCCGAGCCGCTGGATATGGGACTTTGGTTGGAGAGATTCTCGACCATTACAGCAGCGGACAACTGAGAATAAGTGGCGATAGTTGTTCTGATGGTGTCCCCAGCAGAGATGGTGACGTTCGTGAGTATTTTCAGGTCGTCCGGATACCACTGATACCAAGCTTCACGAATGGGAGAAAAAGGTGAGATTGGCCACGGATGCCTGGCTTAGGTCTCCTTACCCTCATAAACTTGTTCTTAACCATTGCCACCAAAGCTGATTCCGGTTGCGATAAAGGCATCGAGGCACGTGAAGCCGTCTAATATGATCCCAGCAGTGGCAACACAAGGACTTTGGTTAGGGAAACTGGGGGCATTGAAAATGGCAGAAATGGTGTGGAAGGTTCCCTGTCGGAATGAGCCAGGATGAGACAGGACCATCCATGAGATTAGCGACAAACATTATTTTTGCTGATGCGAATACCGGCTTGATAAGTGCCATCGGCACTAACTCCGCTGGACTGCTCACCTCGGTTAATGAATGACGACTTGCATTGTTCGCAATGGAGACCTACCAGAAAAGCGAAAGCGAACAAGAAACTGGAGACGAGAGCAGAGTTGAAGTGCATAGTGAGTGTGAGGGAATTTTGACTTGTGGATGATAAAAAAGAATGACAGATAGGTTAGAGGCTGGTAAGACCAGCGCAGCAGGACCTCAGCTTTTATACATCTTATGGCCGTCGCCAGGGGTGTGCCGCTGGTGGTGTTGTGGTGTGACATCGGTCCTGTTGTGGGCAAGGCTGGCGTTTCAAAATGTCATGCAAGCGCCTGAGTCACGAGCGAGAGAGTCGAGGAAAACAGAAAAAAGTCGAGGCCGTCTGACGTCGATATACAAGCTTCTGGTTCGATCCGTCGAGGGCGCTGAGTGATTAGAGCGGATTCAATGAGCCACGTACTATCAGATCGGCCAGGCTGCCTGAGCTTATTTGTTTAGCCGTAGTGAGCCAACTTCTTGTCATGATATTAGTGGTAAATTCATCCAACAGATAAGTAGTGCACGCCAACCTGCGACCGATCAACAATTGAGGTAGTTTCAATGTTGAGACCCAGATCTCACTTCGTAATGGATAGTGGAGAACATTCGAGGAAAACAATTTGATAGAGACGAGTTTGAGTTCAGGTGCTGCGTGGAGATCCATCATTGACCGAATGGCAGGCAAATTATAATGCCTCTAGTAAAGTAATCTGGTACACGAGTATGTACTTGCCAAATTTTGGTCACGTCACCCGTGACTATATAGTTAGCAACAAATGTGGCCCCTTGTTTCCGATCGAAGTTTTAATGAGCCAGCGCGACGACCGCGTTTTGGAGGCTACCATGTCGCAAGTTTCAAAGCCTTTATAAGTCCATGTCCAGGTAGTACGGATTCTCGTGTGACATACTCAAGTCAAAAGGATATATGTAACGCTAGCATCGGGGGTACCAGTAAATCCGTATATAGTTTGTGAATCTCACGCATCCGTGCACTTCTTGCAAAGGGATTATAAGGGCTTATAAGGTCATACAATTATGTCTACGAATGACAGATCTTTAGAATTGATTAAAATATTGGGCGATTAGATGAAGTCCTTATAAGACCATGCTAATGTACGTCGCAATTACATATCTGCTACTGGGTAAATCGTAGTCATATTGGCTTATAAGGGTTTCTGAAGGAATACAATCTTTGTGTTAGTGCAACACAGAGATCAATGA
>JBBPMA010000777.1:0-17272 GCA_038090075.1 Xanthoconium purpureum | reverse complement strand
AACTGGGGTTCCCGCATGTCCCTACAACCACGACGTACAACTCAAAACGAATAACGTGAAGATTCTATAGTCCATGCGTTATGCACACGATACATTTGCAATGTCCGAACGAAACAGATAAGGTTTTAATCACAGTCCACCTCCCGTGAGTCCAGAGAGTAGACCCTAGAAAAACGTAAGAATGTCACGTCGCGCACTTTCTCGAGAGCCACTTACTGCTAGGTCGGATGCCGTCAAAGGGCATTTGAAACTGGCAGAGTTGCTGATCGTTGGTGAAACAGTGAAGAAAAGTACACGCAAAGCTGGCTGGTAGACGGTCAAGTGTGATCATCAGATCATGCATATTCAACATCCAGAACCTGACTTACCGTGATATTATAGTCCACGGTGATGTCTGACACTGTGCCACCCCCAATGCCACATTTTGTCTCCAAGTCTGCAATAACCTTGGCGCTTGATGACATTGTAGTTGTATATTCAATCGAGAAGGGGAATGTGATATTTGTGCTAGAATGTGCATGGAAGGTGACATCATTCTCTTGTCCTTGTCCAATGAGTGTGTTGCCGATCGGGTAGTATATCTGGGAGTAGTCAATAAAATGCGAGACAGATGTCTTGAACTTCGGACGCGTACATTCGCCTTTATCGAGGAAAATGATACACTGAAATAATTCGGATTGCTGATGCTATCGTTCGGTTAGGCGCTTGGCTAAGCTATGAAGAATCTGAAACACACGTACTAGATAGGGATCTCAAGATTAATCTGAACCCCGTTGCTCAAAAGCTGGATCTATGGGATAAGAAGGCTTATTGATTGCCAGTGAAAGCACTGAGACGTAAATTACCTCGCTTCCATTCGACGCAGGTCGTACATCCCCAATCATGATATTTGGAGGACGAGTCCACTTGATTCAGGTTGTTAGTGAGATTGCGTTCCTCGACAGGAGTCCACTCACTAGCGCAAGGGGCAATAAGATGCTGACAATAAAGAAGACGATGATCATGAGAGTACAGCAACAGAACCGCCCGATGCATGCCCCTCGACCGCCCTATCAAGAGGTTTCAGAAGGTTGAATTTGATGTTACAATAGAGTTGTTACGGGTCGTACCTTGGTCCACAGATCACTAGCACGGTGCTCATAACCCCACTGGGGCCGACTAAATTATACAGTATCTCAGCGCTATCTTGGCAAGGAAGGTTTCAATCCAAGTACGTACTTCGTGGTAGTGGCTCGTGCAAAGGCTCCTTGGTCATAATGGGTGGCACTCTCGGTTTTGTGATGGCCAGGCGCAAACGCTGATCCTCCGGGGTCCATGGACTGACCATAGTTGGTGTCTTCCCGGCGTCCTTCTACCCCATAGGCGTCGTAACCACCTTGATCATAAGCTTGGTGAGGTTGAGCGTTGTTGTACGAGGTGAAGCCGGGTGCATCAGTGTAGTGTTGGTTATACCGCCCATACTGCTCGGCGTAAGGGTCTCTGTATGCCATCGCATTCAACGAGGAGATGGTTGTAAGAAATGGGCTTGCTGCGGCAAGTTGTCAATTGACTCTCTCCGCAGTGGCTGTTGCATCACGGAAGCAGTGCTCCGACCTCACTCGAGTCGTTTCACACAGCCCGCTCCACTCAGGCCACGCATGCAAAATGTAGCTATTATGATAATGTCGGTTCTACTACCCAAACCCGTTCGAACTCTGTGGCATAAAAGGCATGCGGTTCCCCCCCGAAGCTTTGCCAACATTGCCTGCGGGTGCCATCCTGGTGGATGTCCCAGCTGGCGTGGGTCCAGAGAACGTCCGGCCGTGAGAAGAGCTTGGAACGAATCGATTGGTCTGCATGGTGGAGGATGCCTGGATCGTAGCATTTTCGGTCGGTACTCTTGACGGCATCCGCAAGGCCACAGAGAATGGTCGCTGAGGTGTCGGTGGTGGCCTCATGCTCTCGGAAACATCCATTCGTTGTTGTCCAAGGTTCTGAGGCGTCGAAATCGCCATCCTGTGGTCAGTCTGCGAATGTACCTGGCCAGTCACTGGTTTGAAGCGTTTTCCCTGGTTCGGCGGGGGAGGCGGGGCCATCATACCATGGTTTTTTTCGAGCAATCGCGGGTGTCGGAGAGACGCTGATTGTTGTTCATCTGTAGGCTGTGGCAATCTCATTCGAGAGTTGTCCTCTCCGTGATATGCATATTGCCTAGAGAACGAATAAGAGAGATGGCCAAGAGTATGGCGAGAGCATATACTCTGCAAACCGGCTGCTACCAGGTTTGTCAACTGGGTAATCCTGCTCAGACGGCTCTTGTCGACTGAAGGTGGGGTGCTCCCCCCGCGGGAGAGTAAGACGCAATGGACCCACCGGTGTTGGGATGGATCTGGGGCTCGAATTCGTCTTGACGCTACTGTTTTGACTGGGACAATTTTCTTCGCGCTAAGGACGATGGTAGCTTACCCTCGTGTGTCGACCATAGGTCGCTTCCCATTGTGGTTCAGATGGGCGGACGACTCTTGAATTTGGTCTGTAACAAATCCCCTGCCACGGCACAGATGAAGTTCTCTCCGAAGGGCCTCGACCTCCCTACAGAATGCTTTTTTGTATTGTGAACACGCTGATCGGACTGGGTACTAACTTTCTCAGCGACCTGCGTTCGTTTCGTAGTCGATCACAAGTCGACGCAAACTGCAGGGACTGATTTCGATAATGTCGCACGAGGGCAGCAAGCGACTCTTGTTGAAACTGAATTCGGCAAAGGAGAAGTGACGGCTGGGGGTGTAATGGTACCTAGTGAGACGTACCTTTACGGCGTTGGCCATGCCATCGATTGCGTGAGGTAAGAAGCGAAACCAATCTGACATGGGGGGGTCGATCTAGTAGATTCAGTGCTAGTACGGAGCGGCAGGGAAATGCATACGTTGCGCTGGAGGGGGACGAGTTGTATGGCCTGTTCGCCACATTTTGCACAACTCTGATTGGGGTCTATACTGGAAAGTCAGTACTCTTTGTACAGGTGAGCGGCTGGCACTGACTGAGGTGAGAATTGCACAAGACATGGCCACACTCGGTGATCCAAAACGGCACTGGTGGGGGGCCTCTGTCGTGCGGGGAAAAGGCGAGATGACAGACCGCGCAGCTAACAAAGTCCCAGAAATCAAAGTCTGGGTCTTGTCTGGCTGGTGGGTGTTCGTTCGTCGCTGGGGCGGACATGGACGGCGTAGTCAAGAACGCGACGCGACGGGATCACGTGTCTCGGCGCTTCTCCTGTTGTCGTTCCCCATCACACTGCAATGAGTTCCAGAGTGGCATCCCAGGGACCAGATCCGGGTCCCTCTCTAGACAAGCCCATGCAACAGCGGCCCCTTATTTCGACCCTTGGCTGGGATATAAACACCATCATCGCAAGCTCTGCCAATTTCCGCCCCGTCAAGCGCGTGCACTACACTTCACCCAACGCCAAGGTCGGGACCGTCATCCCTGAAGTTGAAAGGGACGGCGTCCCTTTGATCATCAACGGTTGGAACCGACATCCCCGGTGGCCAAAGTCGTTGTTCAGCATCGACTGGCTAAGGAAGAATGGTGACCAGAGTTAGTCGTGCTTGTCTCTCCAGAAGTCCTCTCTGACTCCAGGATCAAGACCCAACCGTCCGAAACGTACACAACTGGGCTGACTTCAAGATCGCCATGGACGACTTTATCAAGAGATTGCGCGCAACTCCGGCATACGCAAGTGCAGATGGTAAGCTTCTATGTTGTAGTTGCTGCCAAGCGAGCAAAATTTTGACTTTTCTTCTAGAAAACGAACGCCTCTACGGTAAAGATGGCGATTGTCCCGCAGAATGGATGGAATGGCTTGAGTCAGGTGCTATCCCTGACGATCTCTTATTCAATGGCTCAAACGACTTCCTCAAGTTTCTTCCCGACCAGGTTTGTTGCCGACCCCTCTTTCCCTTTTACCGCCTCATCAGTTTAGGCCAAGGTCCAGACTCTTATGTGCTACATGGGCGTAGGGGACACGTTCACACCATTTCATAAAGACCTCTGTGCATCGTCTGGCCAGAACCTCATGTGTTTCTCAGAACATTCTGGTTCGGCATTTTGGTTCATGACAAAGTCTTCAGCTGCTCCTCGGGTCACCGCATATTTTCACCAATTAGGACAAGAAGTTGACCTGGAAACGCATGTCGTAACCGTCGACGAACTTGCAAAAGCTCCTTTTGACGTCTATATCGCTGAACAGCAAATAGGAGATCTAGTCCTCGTCCCTCCGAGAAGCTGCCATCAAGTGGTCAACAAAGGTGGAATCACGATCAAGACGTCGTGGTCACGGATGTCCCTTAATGGTCTACAGACAGCGCTTTGGCATGAGCTTCCCATTTACCGCAGGTAAGTGTTCAGGTGACATCCAGATGAAATGCATGCTGACCCATCATCCGCAGAGTGTGCAGACAGGAAATATACAAAGTCAAGTCCAACATATTCCATGCATTGCAACATTTCGCTAAACTCACGGAAGACTCGGCGGAGCGCCGGGAAAGCGGATCCTGTCCCACACCTACAGAGAACCTAAAACAACTTGTTTGCCTTTTTGACGACATCCTTACCGCCGAGGTCTCGATTTCTCGCGACTCAATGCCCCATATTTCGCAATCAGGCGTCTCTCACACGGACAATCTTCATTGCGATTTTTGCGGGGCGGATATTTTTCAGAGTTTCTTTGAATGTGACTTGTGTCTTCCCGCATCTTCTTCCAGCGTCTCTGGGGGAGTTTTGCCGGTTGGAGATGGTCTTATCCTCTGTCCCTCGTGCTATGTGGAAGGCAGGACATGCCAATGTGGAAATATGCAACCGGTTCAGTGTCGACCTTTCAGCGACCTGCTGGGAATTAGAGATCGGGCGGTCAGGGCAATTCAACGTGTTGACAACAGCCACATTGATCCGTACGGTTACTTATCCGAAGAGCCACTGTGAGTGTGTCCATTATGCATCTTACGTGAGCTGTGCTCATCCCAAAAAGTCGACTGCTTTCTAGGGCAAATACCAATATATTCGAGGCTGCCTGCAAATTGTTCCAAAAACGAAAAAACGACTCCAAGGTGTGCTTTTCCTCCCAATATTATAACATGTCGGTCTCTAACACCTTTCAGGCGATGAGGAGTTGTCGAGCGCGTCTGTCACATCAGGTATCCGCGGATGCAGCTATATACTGCAAATCATGCCATTCCTCCAAATGTTATACCCACCTGCTGGAATTAGATTCCGTTCATTCGGTGGATGCCATGATACTTTCTGATCTTTCCGATGGGGACGCGAACTGGCATCAATCTCACCGTAACAGTTCTCAACAGTACCAAGAATTACGGCAGCGCGTCATTGAAGACGAGGAAAAGGGTTCTCGCCCCAATGCATCACACAGGCTTACCTACTTGGCCAAGACTTTCACAACTTGCAGGGCCATAGCGGTTGAAGTAACCAAACATGGTTGGTACGATCGATTCGCACAGACGAAAACGATTCCGGTGAGTCATTACTTGGAATCCTCTCTTCTGCCAACTACATCTCGCATAGATCGCGAAAAGCTCTGCGAAGGCGTTGGTTGGGTTGCCAGAAGACATCGCTGGTGACGAACCATATGATAGTTACCCTTTCGACGACTCTCTTCCACCGACAATACGAGCGCCAAAAGCTAACGGCCTTCAAATGACCGATTCTCGCCGAACATCGGTCCCCGCTTCACCAGGAGGCATGAATGAAGTCCAACTCCTCCGTCAGTCGGGCTCGTCAGTTATCCATGATTCTGGTTCGCCTATCGTTGATCCAATGTCTTCCTCACCCAAATTGCGTACGAGCCCAGTGGTCGGCAGTCCCATCAGAACAACAATCGAGATTCAACACGATAATTTGGAGTATGCCTCCCCTTCAGCTCTTTACTCGCCTCCGAGCCCGGGGCCCGTAGTGGCATCTCTATCGTCTACCCTTGTAGATGATCCGGGGAATCTCAGCGACTTAACCGATCTCCCAACGGAAATCGATTCTTCACCACGCAGCAGGATTATTGCTGTCCCAGCCCCGGTAACACCTGACAAACAGCCTCCCATGAAGCGCTCCCTTTCCCAGTCATCAACTCCGGCGACTTCTTCAAACGCACGTGTGGCTGGGAAATCGAGGCTTGTCTTTGATGGCGTCGTAATTCCACAACCCCAGTGGTTTGGTTGGAGGAGAGAAAAAAACTCATCATCTTCTCAACGGAAGCGAAAGCGATATGTTCGTCCATTGTCGCCAGATATTGCTGAAACCCCCGATTCCGATTATTCTCCAACGGCCGCACAAGAGATACCCAGTCGTTCGTTGTCAAAAAGGAAGAGGAAAATGTCACAAGGTCCTGCTTCTCGGTGAGCCTGACCCACTCACTGCACCGAGAAGCAGAACCTTACGCCGAACGACTTCAAAGGCTACCACGATCCCCCAAACGTACCCATTCTTCCTTCAATATCCGAGATCGATCATCACCAAACAACATCCTTGCCAACGCACTGAACCAAACATTCCAACTAAATAGCACTAGTGCAGCTTCTCATGTCCGTACACCACCTCGCTCTTCCGATGCAATCCCTTCTGCCAACAAAGGTGTAACCAATCCTCTGAAACCTCAATATAGGGATATTGGTGTACAAAAGAATCTCAACTTCACTCGAAATACTTCCAACATGCAACCTTCCGAAGACGCGTCCAGCTGTATTATGAAATTGGAAGCAGAAAACCGTGAATTACGGGCTCAAGCGGAGACACATAAGCGCGAGCGCGAGACATACCGCGACACTTTAGACGAAATCAAGAGGAGGTATCACTCTTCGGGATCCCACCGTCATCCACTTCCATCATCAAGCGGTCCATCCAACTTCATACCGTATCCTCCCCAGGAGTTCTCCACCCATCCTAAATGGCGAACGCGACACATTGCAACTGACAACAGATACCAATCTATGGACGTCCAGGAGCCGGAATATCCCCCTATCGAGACTCTCCCTCTAACTCCGTCTCCTCCAGATAGCATTTCCCCATCCACCCGTCGACGAACACCAACGGAGCCGCGCAGGATGAAGGCACGTGGAGGAGATGCTCAAGGTAGCCAGGTATCACCTTATTACGGAGCCCACCAACATGGTCGGAGACGTGCTCCCGCAGAAATAGTGAACGGAAGGGGGCAAAGAGGCAAACTGGGTGGTCCATCCTCTTCGAGCCACAGCGGGAAATCGGTGGGGAGCCCGGCGCCACCGAACTCGTCTGCCACCGGGGAGGCTGGGGTCTCTGGCACTCCGCCAAGGACCAATGGGACAGTTACACAAGCCAACGACAAAGTAAATGACCAAGGTTTGTGCCGCTTGGAGTTATCTTTTCAACATTGGAGAGTGACGAAGCAACTGCAGCGCCGCCTTCGCCCCCTACCACCGTTTCTGATCAAGCACAACCAGCAAAGTCTCCTGTTCCATAGAGGACAGCCTCAATTCTGTACCCATACCGTTTTCACTGTTTTTCCAATCGACATTGTACTTCATAATCCGGAAATATCACACATAACTGATTTCTTGAACACATATTTTACTACCAACTTGCAAAGCACTAATCAGATTGTAAAAAGGGGTTCTTCAAGGTTCCATGATAGCAAAAATCTTGAGTCTGAGAATGTTAGCGTGATCACGTCCTGGTAAAAACCATATGACCAAGTGAAGCGGATATTAAGGTGCGACTAATGAAGGAGGGTATATCAAAATTCGATGGCGGAGAAATGACCGGGGACGTGAGGATGTACGTGCATGGTAATAGAGAAGAACGAAAGAAGTGCAATGTTGAGACCGGCTCCCTAACCGCATCGACATGTGATGATTCTCCAGAAACTTGACTTGGGTTCCTGGACATTGCCGTTTTGGTCATGATAGTCGTCTCCTTGTGAAACACCAATTTCGTTTCCTCGTGCACGAACATTACTGATCGCCGGTGGTGCAGCACCAATGGTTGACACCATGGGAGAAGCACGACCATAGGGCAGATTGGAGTACGCTTCGTCATTTCCATAATCCATGCCTGGAGCGGCATTCGCGTAAGGGTGTTGCGGAGCACCGGTGTAACTCGCCCGGTTTTGAGGTGTTGATATGGGAACGTTAACTTGAGCTGCCGCAGACAAGGGTGTGGTCTGGCCAGGGGTAGCGCCGCCAGCACCAGGCGTGAGTGCGTTTGGGACCCTGCGCTGCTTCGACCCGTGACGAACGAGTGCAGGGGATGGAGGAATGACTTGTGGGCTGGTTTGAGACGCTCTTCTCCATTCGGCATCGCGTTGTCGTTCTAAATCCCGTCGACGTTCCTGAGGCTGAGCCGCAGGCACATTCTGGACTTGGGAAAGGACGGGCTGTTGACCCTAAACGCCGTCATGTCATGAGTTCATAGCCGAATGATCGCATATTGAACAACACACCATCGATGCTTCCCAACCTTTCCCACCTGATAATTTGATGAGCTGAGAAGAGGGAGAGAGATATCCGGACATACCATTCAACAAATTCCAATCGTAAACACCGTCATCAACCTCGTTGTTGTTTTTCATGACCTTGGCGAACAACTCTCGCAAGAAATCATAGTCAGGGGTTTCTTCGAAACCAAGCTTGCGGACATAGTTTAGATAGATACCGAATTCCTCTGAGGAACTGATTAGACGAGAGTTGGGACCACCAAGCTTGACAACTGACCTGGGTAACCCTCACAGAGTTCTCTAATCTGCGTTGTTTGCTTCTTTTCTCCGATCTTCTCGTACTTCTGCTTGTTGGTTGCGGCTTTGAGGCCTTGCCAAGGCAAGCTGCCACGCAGGAAGTACATGAAAACATGACCAAGAGACTCCAAGTCATCCCTTCGTGATTGCTCTGTCAAGTGAAAGCTTCAAATGTGGGTGGTGTAAATGTCCATCAATTCCAACTTACCCCGTCCCAAGTGCGTATTGATGCTCATATACCGCGCAGTCCCGCTGAGACTCTTCCGTTCGCGGTAAGGAATGTGCTGTTTCGACTTCGGATCACGGTATTGCTTAGCCATGCCGAAATCGACGACGTGAATGACTGCATTGAGCGTTGATAAGTGTCTGAGTCATGCTAGCGTCAGCAGAGGAAACCCACCATTGGCAGCCTTGGTTCCGGGGCGACCGATGAGGAAGTTGTCGGGTTTGATATCACGGTATATGAGATTTTTCTCGTGGATGGTTTGCACTCTGGAGATCTGAGGAATTACGTGAAGACAAGCTTATTGTTCTGAAGTGGAGTGGGTCGCACCATCTGCCTTGCAGCCATGCAGACGGTCTTGGTGGAGAACTTGCGTCCACAGATGTCGAAGAGGTCTTCCAAGCTGGGACCGAGGAGGTCGATGACCAAAATGTTGTGGAGACCTTCTTGTCCAAAGTGGTAGATTTGGGGTATCCCAGCTAGAAACGACGTTGGTTGACGGGGATGAAGAATGATAGTGAGACGCACGACAGCCGGCGAGGATGCGATACGAGCGACATTCATCGCGCAGTTGGGGAGCTTCGGCTTTGCGAGGTTCCTAGGAGAAGATGAGCAAGCAGGTCGAAGAGGGCACGATGCCGCGGACGCACAAACTTGATGGCGACGGTGGTTGAGTTGAGTAGGTTGGTCCCTGGGACGGGGGGTGAGGAAGGAAGATGAAGTGAGATGTCTGGGGTGGTGTACCTTCGAAGATGACGCCGAAGGAGCCTTCTCCGATTTTCTTGCCAACGCGGTAGTGTACGCCGACGACGTTGTTGGTCCCGGATGGATGAGAGGCCATTATTTGAGGTATGTACTGGTAATAGGAAGGGAAGGGAGGAGTCGCTCGCGCTGGCAGGCGAGGCTGATGAGCCTATTCAAGCTGCCTGCGCAAGTGAACAAGGGAAATCACGCTCGGTCAAGCCCGAACAACATTACAATTATTATGAACTGCTATCCCCGCCCTCGCCCCAAATGCATCTCCGAACCTGCCTCCGCAGTTTCAACCAGTACAGCGCCATCACCACGGCAGTGTGAAAAATAACTCAGCTTCTCTTCATTGACCTTGGCGCTTTGAACTCGCCGGCAATGACAAGATATCATCTGCACACGTGTATGCCGCGTGGCTCCATGTATATACTTCCTTCACGGGCAGTCTGCTTTGCGCACCTATCCAATGTTTGGGCAGCCTACCCACATTCGCAAACCCGTTGGGAAACCCTGGCAAGGTGGTCCCGTGATAACCAGCCGCTCCACCTTTGAGCTTGAAGCATTTATCTATCGTAGGCACGTTGAGCCCTCGGAAGGAAACCTCCACTCCGAGGCAACAGCGGTAATTGACTCGGAATACTTGCAAATAAAACCCGTTCCAAAGATAACCACGTCCAGTGGTATTTTTGCTCTGGTGGAGAGCATAACCCCACAATTGGATCGGACACTGGACCTCTCACGCCCCAGGAACGGTCACACTTCCCGTACTGACGTGGGAGAGAGGAGAGGCACTTGGACAAACGCCAAGTTGACTCACTCCGGACACCTGTATCGGCCCTATTCCGACGATCAGTCGGCACGCAGCAAAGCGTGCACCTCAATCTCTTCGTTTCACATACCATTGTAGAAATCGACAGAAGTCTGTCACTTCCGCCCTTCAGAGAAGATGGGCAGGAATTGCGCCCACAGTGCATACCACGCCGTGGGCGCACGTTAGAAAGGGTCTCAGCCAACAAGGTAATGTACAATACACAGGACACTCATTGCCAATAACATCGATGCGCTTCTTCAGATCGACATCGTGCCTTCGGTGGAAAGAATGCCAGAGCGAGCTGTCATGTCTTTTGGAAAGCAAAGGTGACGTAAACGCCTACTGCTGAGATGACTATATCAGTCAGCCTGAATATGCGGTGGTCACCGCCAATACTGTGTCTACAGCACAGTCACGTTCCATTCAACGAGGCTGACTTGTGTATTGAATACCATGTAGGAAGGGATGCTGCGCTGCTAAAGTAAGGTCTCCCAATTGTCTTGGATTCTGAATTGAGAAATGTAATTCTTCGTGGAGACGGAATACCAGCGTAGGGACACGAAACCCACGCGTCAACCGTGACGAGCGGGCTTGTCTGCTTGGATGATCTCGTTGATACGCACAGGATAGACGTTGTCCTGGCCATGCCAAGATATGTACAGGGTCGTGGAAGCGGATTGACCACCAGCCACCAACTTCATTCAGCGCTCTTTCGTATACTTGCATACGTACTTTGTACCGTTATGGGCTATGTAGTGCAGTGCAACACCAAGCCGAAGGGGGCTGACAGACTTGCAATGTTGGAATTGGTGAAATGTCTATAGTAGCTTGGCCTTGAACTTGAGGTCCATTGCTGGTATAACTATGGTTGACACAGCTGCGGTAAGTGGCGTCGTGCACTTGGCAGCCGTATGGGTGTAGCCTGACTCGGAGTGTAAAGTTGCACCCAAGCCCCTCCGACTCGGAAGACATACGTACCGGCATCGGACCGTAACTTGTGGGTGTGAAGTAACCCGTAGCTAAAGGTTAAGCTCGATGACCGATTTCAAAGGAGCGAATTTGGAAAAGCAATACAACCCATTATTGTAAGGAAAACAAGGAATGCGTACAAAAGTACATGTAGCGTAGAAATGCCATGAGAGGGGTAACACTAAGCGAGAACCAGACAAGTTCACGGATATACAGTCCAGCTTGAAGAGTGGCGGTAAGGGTCACGAAGACCTTGAACATTCAGTCCATGGAAAAGACGTGCTCTCTGCGACCAATCAACTTTCGCCACCAAAACTTTTAGCGAAACTCGAAGCAGGAGCTCGAGCGTTCAGGAACGTGACTCAGCGATAACTGCTGGTATCTGAGATATGTAGGCGAGTCGTTCAGCCGATGTCGCACAAAGCTGAATAAGACAGTACGCACGGCTCGGAATTTTGGTGGAAGTAGAAGCCACTCATAGTAGCAGCTGGTGGTGGAGAACGGGGACCGATGGAGGACCCACGTCCTCCTCGTCGGACGCTAGAGTCTCGACGACGACGACCGATAGGGATGGATTCTAGCTTCCCGGGGGAGGGCGACGTCAGCGAATCACCCTCCCCACACTCCTCTGCACAGAGGGGGAACGATTGGGTGACGGAGCGTAAATTGGTCCCTGAAGATTGTGGATTGAAGTCGACACAAACATAGTAGAAACCTGTCAGGGACGAGGTGAATGTTTGGTGTACGCTATCAAATGCGACGCAGGGACGGGATAGAAGAAGCCGTACCAGCAAAGCTTGCTCCGTTGATATCCTGTACTCTATGGTCAGGGACAAGGAATCTTTCCTTCCATCTCATGAAGACTGCCCCTCGATCACGATCGGGCATGGTTAAATGTGGTTTTCTAAGCTCGTTCTTGACGTGTCGGAAAGCCGGGAATCGATGCCAATGCACCATATCTTCTTGTTCGTTAGCCCCCCACTTTTGCGTCAGGAAGCCGTAGCGGCTCCCGATGATTTCTGCGTCAAAGTAAGTTGTTAACTCGGGCCAATCGTCGGTCAGGCCGCGTATGCGCAGGTACCCGCAAAGGAACGAGGACGAGAAGTCGACATCCTTTGGCCCATGAGTACGCGATAAGTAGGCGATGGAAGCAGAACGCACGACGATGGTAACATTAACATCGTAGCTATTCCTCCCGCTCTTCTGTGTTCCCTGGAAGGTCGCACCAGGGAAGAGGCAATGGTGGCGTTGTGCGCGGACACGGAGGCGGGTGATGTCGGTTGAAGGGTCTGGGAGGGGGGTCTGTATGGGGGGGTTTTGAGGACGGGGACGGGCGACAGCATCTGGGGAGGGGCGCTGCTGAGGGGGAGCTGATTTGGGGGTGGATGCTGTGGTGAGAATGAGTGGCGGCGGAGGGATGGATTGGGGTGATTGTGGGACATCCATGTCGATGTCATCCTCGAAGACGGGGTCTGGTTGCGGATAGATTGACTGCGACTTTTTCACAGGCATGATTGACAACACAACACGAGTCTGTGCCAGGTCTGTGCGGTTTCGACAATTAGCCTATTACATACTCTATCAGTCACGTGTGCTCGCTCAATGTCGTCCTTCTCAGCGCCCGTACCACCAAGGACCAAGCGTGAGGTGCACCGTCTGAGTGTTGTGACTCGCCGCATATAAGTTCCTTCGCTGTCTGGAGATGGCCCATCAACCCTCTCCGCTCTGATCGTGATGCAAGGTGGGTGGTACATGGTCAATTTCTCCCATCCATCCAACTCGTTCGTAGAGCAGTGTCCATTCAGGCTGTTTGGGGCCATCGCACCCGACGAGTCGCTTATCCCTCTTCCGGGCCCTGGCGCGGTGACCATGTTCCAAAACACCAACAGGAACTCTTTGCCGTTTCTCCAGGCAGCCGGAATCGGGGAAGGCTCTGAAGAACATAAGGAATTGATGGTCTGTTACGTCTCCTTACGCGTTCGTGATGTTGACCTCCTAGGCATTCGCAGACGACCGTCCAAGCGCTTCATCGTCAGTACTTGGATCCATTCAAGTACTTGGAAGAACAGACACCAGGCCGCGTGGATCAACTCATTGCGAAAGTATGTATACATCTAGGAATCACTTAGAAGTCGGTTACTAGCTCTGCCCAGGCCCGAACCAGTCTTCCATGGTTGGACAAGTATGAGGATGGCTGGCCAGCACGCATTTACTTGAAGAGATATGTGGACGGGAGGCGACCTCACCTCAAGTGTACAAGATATGCTCGATTGAAGCAAATGAGTACGCGGCGGAAATCTTCTCAAAAAGTAATTGGTTTATAGATTCTCAAACAGTGCTTATTTCACTCTGACTCTCGTCTACAGCCCGTAAGAATTCTTGAAGATCCCAAAGATATGCTAGTCAGTCGTTCTTCCTTGAGTGTGGCAGAATATCTCAACTGGGTATAGAGGGTCCATCACTCTACCATGAGGGAATTTCTGGGTTCTTTGACGCCCGGCCTCGAGCAACACCTTGATGCTTTTGTCGAGTTAGGCATCAAAGATTATGAAACCCTTCATGCCTTCCTATGTTGGCCACAAGTATTTCAGGCGCAGTTTTTAGATGAAGGCAATGGTGTGTTGAAGCTCACAAGCCTCGAAAGAAAGAGCTTATTGGTAGGCTGTGCTCTACTCGCACAGAGGGCATTGCAAGATTCTCCTGTAAGCGTAGTGAAAAGCCTTTGAGTGATGGATGTAATGAACACAATGATCTCTTTCTATCAGACTTCGTGCTACATTCACTCGCCTCCCTTACACTGACCGCTCATCAGGAACATAAGATTCATGCTTACTGAATATAATCACAACAAGATGATTGACTATTGCTGTGGGAAGAAAGTGGTAAAAAGAACTGATGATGAAAGGAAGAGAACTGTATGAGTGACATGAGACCATGGTCGTATCAAGCATATGTAGAGATGCTTTATTGTATTCAGAGATCCTCTTCCTCTTCTGGAAGAGGGACAGCCTCAGCCTGGTATTTCGAGTCAGCGACGTATAGCATTAGGATAGAGATGAATCACCCGTTGCAACTCGCTTTCGTATTGCGCCATTAGAGTAGGATCCACGGTAACTTCAGCAGGAGCAAGAGCTGGTGCAGCAACGAATTCGAGAGCAGAATTTCTGTAACACCTAAGTTAACTGTTAATTAATGACAGCACCCAGACTTACCCGACCAACTTCCTCGCCAGCCACAGGAAAGGCTTCTCGAAATTATAGTTTGACTTCGCCGAAATCTCAAAGTACTGGAGATTCTTTTTGCGGTGGAAAGTGACAGCACCCGTCTTTACTTTACGTTCCTAACACCCATTTAGTTTGAGGTTGCACCAACGGTGTCCATCGACTCACCTTAACATCGACTTTGTTCCCGCAAAGAACGATTGGAATGTTCTCGCAGACACGCTCGAGATCGCGGTGCCAGTTGGGCACATTCTTGTATGTGATTCTCGAGGTAACGTCGAACATGATTATGCCACATTGGCCTTGTATGTAATAGCCGTCACGAAGGCCACCGAACTTCTCTTGACCTGCAGTGTCCCAGACGTTGAAACAGATGGTGCCGAAGTTGGTTGAGAATGTCAAGGGGTGGACTTCGACACCGAGGGTGGCTACAAATTGCCCTTAGAAATGTAGATACCGCGAGTATGACGAATAGAACTGCACCGATGTACTTCTTTTCGAATTCGCCAGTCAAGTGGCGCTACGTTGGCGTGAGGATCAGCAGGCGATCGGGTTCGAGGTTGTTACCGTGGCACGGCTTTACCTTGACAAAGGTGGTTTTTCCGGTACCACCGTCACCAACTAAGGCATTTTGAGGAGGTACGTAGAGACGTTGGAACGAGACGAGAAGCGAGAGGAACAGGGCATCGATCAAACGTGGAAAAATCAGTCATCGAACAGACCATCAGGCAGGAAGCGGGCAAGTTGACGTACCAAGAACAAGTTTGAAGGTGGGGACACTGGTCTCTGGAGCGGCCATTTTGTGAATTACAGTATTCTATGTAGGCAAGGAAGAGGAGAAGTGAACGGAACGAGGTCAAGGGCAGCAGAAATCAAGGTGCTGAGATAAGGTTTTTTTGTGCCACTGAGGGCTATTGCCAGATTTGGCTGTGTCGCTGAGTTCCGGAACCTAGTCAACTCTACACCCCACGCCATTGCGGTTGCTTAACGCGCAGAAGCAAATAATATTGTCATCTTCAACTGCACGCCCTGCAATTATTGTTGACTTGTACAACATGCATTACTGGTGGTTTTTGCTGGGCTACTCGTGACCAAGTGGAGACGAACGCGTAGTCGCCTTGCGAACACTAAATTTACAATCATTTTTCTTGTTTCTTCAGGTTGTACTGGGTATCCCTCACGGTCACTCTCGCCGGTGAGTTACTCGCGCGAGGTGGTTCGCAGCTTGTTCGCAGCACTGAGGCCCTTGGATACCAATGTCTTGGACACGTGACTCCCGTTATGAGGTTTCGGCTTGTCGGCATTATCATTCCCTCCCCATGGAGGTGACGCAGATACCCGCTCAGAAATAGCATGCCACTGGGAATACCGCGCCCCCTGCTGATCAGGACGTCCCTCTTCTCATCCCGTCCACTTCCGTGTCTTCTTCCCTCCATTCTCCACTTCCCCCATGTCTTCGTCCGCTCCTGTGCTTAAGTATCCGTCATCCAGAGCTCAACCAGGAGCGTCCTGGAAGGAAATGGAGAAACATGTTGTGCCAAAAAATCGTCTCGGAATCGTCTTCTTTGCTCTCATGTGTTCCACCTTTCTCGCCGCACTCGATCAGGTATCTCGTTGCTAGTTTCTCTTGTCTTACTGCCTGGCATGACATGACATCCAGACCATTGTAGCTACAGCTCTGCCTACTATTGTAGCCGAACTAGGCGGAGGCAACAATTACAGCTGGGTTGGGAGGTAAACTCGACGCTCGTGTCATCAACATGGAACGATCGTGGCCTAACCCTGTCCTAGTGCCTACCTGCTAGCCTCAGCATCCTTGGGACCGCTTTATGGCAAACTCTCCAACATTTTTGGTCTATATATGCGCTCTCGCTCATGTCACAATGCTCACTTCTCGCGTGTATAGGTCGAAAGCCATTGTTGTATGGGTGTATCATCATATTTTTGGTCTGCACATCACTCGGGATGAATGACCTTTAAATGTGATACGGACTACTTCCAGGTCGGATCAGCGTTGTGCGGTGCCGCACAAAGTATGTCATGGCTCATAGTGTGCCGTGCTGTCCAAGGAATAGGTGGCGGTGGGATTATTCAGTTGGTCCAGATCACCATATCAGATATCGTGTCCCTGAAAGAGTAAGTCCTTCGTCCCTGCCTACCGTTAGTCCCTAAGCTTCCCAGCCGAGGGAAATACGGCGGAGCCATTGGTGCTACCTGGGGCATTGCCAGGTAAGCAACGTATTTTGCGATCAACAGAGAGTTCCTCACTCCTCATAGTGTCGTGGGACCACTCCTTGGTGGTGTACGTCTGCTCCGGCCCAACCGCTTTATATAGCCTAACCATGTTTAGGTATTAACTGACCGTATTTCATGGAGATGGTACGCTATTGATTAATTGTGGGGAGTTATCCTGATTTTGGCTCAAAGGTGTTTCTGGATCAACCTGTCGGTGCTCTCCCCCCAAGTCCATGCGCTCTGTTTGATGCTTGCGATAGACCAACCGGTGGGGTAGCAGGGACTCTGTTATTCTTTTTCTTAAACCTCAACCC
>JBBPMA010000776.1:0-17278 GCA_038090075.1 Xanthoconium purpureum | reverse complement strand
AAATTCCTCTGCACCAGAACCGTAGAAACAACACAAGATGCGAGCCGCAGCAGAACGCCAGATACGAATGCATACTGGACATTGCAATTCGAAGACGACGACCTTTGCGTGTAATGAGATTGCGGGCAATGGTGAAACCTCTGCGGCTTTAGCCACTCGTCTTCCAGACTGTTGGTATTCCTGGGCACTCGTTCCGCTCTGCGGGTCCCTCTGAACAGCGTCCTTTGCGATGCAAGCTTCGAGGTCTTGCAAATGCGGGGACTGGTTGTAATAACGGACGGGGAAACTGTCTTCAGTAAATTCATCCGAAAGTACCGACCATCCAGGCCGTGACTGAGAATGACGTGCGGAGAGGTATTGGTATGCACAGGAAAGGCGATGGAGGCTTGTCGTCCTGCGAAGCAACAGTCTTTCCAGGACAGCTACAGGCATTTCGGGGCGATAGTCGGCGAGCATGGGTATTTCCTTTACAACCAGTTTATCAAGTGCAACATAGAGCTCGAGCGCTGTCAAGAACGAGACGGATGCATCCTCCGGTGATACTGGCGCTACCTTATCACCAAGCTTCGTCACATATCTATCCATCAATGTCTCGAGCCGTGCACACGCCTCGTCCGTATTTGTGGCACTGGCTAACCAATCATCGATGCCTTCCTCAACGGATTGCTCGACGTCGTAGAGAGTAACGTCAGGATCGACATCGTATGCCTCATCAAAAAAAATCCCATCTAAAGACAAGAAATCTTGAAGAGTGCCGCGGCGACGATGGCTGGGATGGAATGGAGTACGAACGGATTCGTAGACGGGATTTTCGAGAACATTGCGAATGTATTCGCGACTGTTTGAAAGTGTGAGCAGTGTGTCCCTGATGAGCTCGTCCTGAGAAGGATTCCGAAATGGGGACGTTCGACTGCCCAGCTCCTTCCACCTGGCGTCCAAAGTCTCTTGGAGACAATCACGTGCTTCCATCGCCATTTTGGAGAGCCAGTCTGGCGTAGAGGGGTCAAGCTTGCTTAGACGTCGAAGAATCGTAGACGACATCAAATGAAGGAGGTCGCTGGAGAGTGTCATATTGCTTTCGTCTCTTGCAAGGGTGCATATGAAGAATAACATGAATCGTTTGTAGGAAGCGCGTTCAAGAGAGGAACGATCAACCGACATCTGAATTGCGACCCTGATGAAAAGCCAAAGAGAGGACCGACGCCAAGCATTCCGAAGCCAGTTGCTGACGACTTCGTCACGAACATGTTTGATTATGCGAGGAACATCAGCAACGCATCCAACTCTTGGCAAGATGCCATTAAGCAGCGCAACGGCGTGCTCTGCATGAGTAGGAGGGAGCGGAGGGTCCAGGTCGACAGCGGTGAGGTTGGAGAGAAAGTCGGCCAGTTCGAGAAGGGAGTCCTCGTCGACCAGGACCTCGTTCGGTATCTCGACAGCTGAGCCAGGGTAGGTGCGTATCAAAGGTCCTTCTGATCTCTTTACAGCTTCCTTGCTTGGGGACACCTCGAACGCCTCGCACAGCGTACAATGTTTGCGCTTCGTGAGGACGATTCCAACATTTTTAGATCGAATAAGAAACGCAAGGGTATCTATGAAACGTTAGCGTGGATCTATAGGGCGTCTACGAACGTACCTCCTGTTCGCATTCCTTGCAGCTGGGAGATAATGCGTTCACGCCCCAAGGTCTCCGACTGAACAGAGGCGTGGAAATTGTCTAGCATACTGGTGATGCGGTGCCACTGAGCCTGCTCAGAGGTTCCGTAGACGTGGGTGGTATAGGTATGTGCGGCAGCACACACCGCACGAGCGAGTGCATGGTCGTTCTCCGGGGTATAATCACTTTTTTCGGGGAGTTGAACAGGAAAAAATACGTGGGTAACAGCATAGTTAAATGATTCACGAGTATGGACGAATGCTGGCGAACTGGTCATTTGAGGATTGATATTGGGGTCTGTGTCAGACATGGGGGTGGAATGTGTCAAAGAATCCGCTTTGGCTCCGCTTCGAGGTCTGAACTTGTACATACTTTCTCTCGACAAGCAGATTCGCCTCAAGCAACACGTACGGCTGTACAGACTCGTCAGCAATTACGGTCCCTCGGTCTTCTGTGCCTATTATGTCGGGGCGAAACCCGACTAGTCGAGGGCGTCGATAGCGTCAGAGGCATTCTGGCGGATTCAGAAACCGTGCGTTCGTGTTTCTCAGTTGTCTCCCATCAAGCTGCGTTCGCCGCACGCGTGAGTCCCAGTCTTCTGGTCGTTGCCGCTCACGAGATTTCACTCAGAATGTCCGAGGCTGCTCGCACTCTCGCTGCTAGGGTCGATTTCAATGGCCACCCGTTGGTTGACATAAGAGCAACTCCACGCCATCATCTCACCAGTATGCAACGGTCATCGTCAGGGTCATCCTCAATGGTTCTTGGTGACATATGTGTGGCCCCCATCGTAGTCCAGATATTTGTGCTCGATCTGTGTCGACGCCCGTCGGCTTCCTTTCGTCTTTCCAGTGCAATGGCGCCTGCTCCCCTTGAGTCTCACCATTCTTATATGAAACGCGCCACATATCTCCCTGCCAACTTGAGGTACATTCCTCAGCCCTCTTGTCTCGATGCTTCTTACCGTTGACACGTGCGTTCTCTCACTACAGGCGCGCCATGTCCGGTCAAGTCACGAAGTCCTTTGAACTCGTCGGTTGGCCAGGGACAGGTCCATTCGCCATCATCGAGAGCCAGGACTCCCAGATCACACCTTACCCAAGGGTGGCATCGCAAGTATGGGTACAGAGCTGAGTAACACGAGTCTTTGTAGAAGTATTTGGAGACCTATCGATATGTCCGCGTTCGTGTCTGTGTTCATGGTGTGCTCAACGCGCATGCCCAAAAGCTCCCCCACGCTCACATTATTCTCTCTTTTGAAGGCGCAAATAGGCTACGGTCGCAGGATTACAGGACTGGTCACTCCACGGAATCCGAATCCCACCCAGTGGTGATGACAAGAGTGCACCCCGTCGTCGGCTTCAAGGCACGAGACAGCTTCGAGCCATGCTCAAGAGGAAAAATACCCTCCAGTTAATGTCTTATTTATGTAGAAGGAATTCAAGGTACGGTTTTGTATATACTTATGTGCTACCAGTCCCGTTGTCTTATGAGCTGGCCTAGGTCCCTTTATCAAGCAGGTTTCCACTTGCGCAAGACGTCGCGCATGAGTGGACAAGATTTCGGGAATCCTTTCGAGAAATGGATCAAGGGTGTCGCAGAGCCATCAATTTATCTCAGGAGTGGTTTTAAATTTCAGTGTCGAGGTATAAACAGCTACAGAGATCCTAACATGATGCTGCAAGCTAATATGTGTGTTCGTGCAGGTTCATTTGCTCAACGTTGAGTGTTCCTGTGTCGCCCTTGCAACCGGCAGCGGCAATGCACTGTACGTCAACAGGCGGACGTACTCTCTCGATACCAGTCATTCTCCTTGATCGGTAGGTTCTCCTTTGAGAGAAAGACGCCGCTTTAATTGTGTTTATTTCAAGTCAGATGTTATGATCGCAAACTGATCGTGAAGGTGGAAGGGTCTAACATGCAGACGTAGAGGGGAGCACGTGCCCTGCAAAGAATGGAAACACATATCGACCCGGTCTCTTACCTCCGTTCATCACGTCGTGTATCTATGTGTGGTGCTTATAAATCGGACAATTGTCCTTCATGCATCCGGCATCCATTCTGGCTGATATGATTCAAAAAGACAACGGTTGAAGGTATTAGAGTCGTAGATACCTCTGCAAGTCGCATTGTCGCAGATGGTGAATTTGGTGACGACTGCTGGAGGTCGTGGTCCTCGCGTGGCTTAGGTGCGTGGCCGAATCCGAGTCGAGCATTATTCCTGCTGCTCTATCGACTACATGCTACAGACGTTGTGATGCAGCACTCAGCCAGTTTAATTCGTTTGAACCTTAAATATGTTTCCACCCCAGCAAGTACTTTCCCGTCGTTTCCTGACAAATCCGAATCAGTTTGTTGCCTCGTTGTTACCAAGTTTTTGATCCTATCTAGTTTCCAGTTGAAGATAGCGGCCAACAAGCCTCGAACATTAGAAACTCGTCGATGTTCATCTACGGGTCGTCCATTGGACGACTAAACGATTCATTGGGTCCCCTCTTCTTGTCGCCCAAGCTATTCTAACAACCACGGGGTTGACTTTACTTTAGGTTGGAAGGTATCAATTGGCAGAATTAGTAGCACCACCCTGCCACAGTCGCTTGTTCAACACGCGTGCAGAGACACGTGATCGGCGACCATCATAAATGCCACGACTGAAAATAGCTCGACCGTTCTGCATGGGTGGGAGACGGTGGGTCGAATATTCTGGTGAGTCCTTCTTGAAGCCACCTCTATTGCGTCGCTCAATTCTCAATCCCCTTGATGACCAATACAGTCTTGCCGCTGCTGCTGCCTCCCCCTTCACATCTGTGTCATCTCACCAAGACTTTTTTCCTTGCGTTTTACGATATGTATCAACAGCCACGGAAAAAATAGACAGGTATCGAACGTCTCATTTACATACATGAAACCGATGAGGGAACTTGAAAAAGGAGCAAAACTTAGTTGGGGAGTCCGCTACTGCATCAAACTGTCATGGTAAACACGGGTGGTGAACGATTACTTCAAGTCAATCCGTACGTGGACACTTTGGTCGTGGTCCTGAGTCTGCGTCGGATATTCTGGTCGTATCCAATGCTCGCTTGGGCGGGCGAAGCAATGTTGATGAGGGGTCATCTCGTGCGTCATTCGGAGGTGACGAAGGCATCGCTCCGGATTCGGAGGCACTAGTACGTAGATGTTGCGGTGGTGGGTGTGAATCTGCGTCGGACGTTCCAGCCGCCTCCATGCCTCGTTTGTAAGATGGAAGCGATGCCGATGAGCCAGGCTCATCCTGTCTATCACGCGCCAGACCGGAAGATGACGGGAAATGTGTCTCTGATGTGACGTGGCATGGTATCTGTACATCAAACGTAAGAGAACTGTGACCATACGAGTCCGTTGAGTGGTCGCACCTCGAAATCTTTCTCCGTTAGAATCTGTCCTTGAAGAATTCTGCCCATGTGTGTGTGTGCAAAGGGCTGTCCTCGGGTGCGAATGACAAGTAGCGCCATCACCGTAGGCAACGGCGAACCTGAGAACGTAACTTCCATCTCTTCGAAACTACCAGGAATGTTGAACAGATTCCGCCGGATCTTTGTATTGTCCAACGACTCGGACGCTTTAGTGGGTACGCCGAGGAAACGACATAACCTAAGGTATGACGTGTAGTCCCTGAGGTAGAGCTGTCCAGCGAACACATTCAGCTGGTCGATCAGCTCCCAAGGTGGGGTCCAGTCTGAGGGGAGGGGAGGGATGGAATAGAGCTTGAGATCGTCGGCTGGTTTCATTCGCAAGGCAGCGCGAGGTACATATAGATGAGGGTGAACATACTTGCTCTCCCTGATGTCTGGCAACAATTGGTCGGCTTCGAATGGGCTGAGCAAAACAAGTACTTGGTTGTGGATATTTTGACGGGAGAAGATCTACTGGACGGGTCGCAGATATTGATCTACAGTGCCTTGAGTGGATTCGGGCTTGACCGTCTGGCAGAAATCCGCCGTCGCCAAGATATGAGGGCTCCAGACGTCTGCATCTTGAGTGGCCGCAGAACTCTTTTGGAGTGTTGTAAAGACGGGAATGAAGGCGCTGCCAGAGTATAATGGAGGAATAACACCAGTCTTGACGAAGCACACGACGTCCGGATGGAGGAAATGTTCCGCTGGTTCCGCCTTGGGAGGTAACTCCACCTCTCGCTCATGTTCGCGCTCGCAGAGGACCTCGCGTTCCTGTTCTTCGTCCATCTGTGCACTAGGGAGTGATAGGACTCCGAGGTCTTTGCAGCGTTGCTGGATCCCTATATCCAACTCTGACATCAGGGTCGAGGTGGTTTTAGTTTCACAGGGTGCGTAGAGATCGACGAGCGATTTGCTGTCTTGTTGGAGCAATGTATCTAACAGTTGCGGCGGCGAGATCTCCTTTTGCCAGAACCGTGACCAAGCGTCGTATCTCTTTTTGTGACTCATGCCTTGTAACGCCCAGTAAGGAGCTCGTTGTTCGATGTCGGTCCAGGTCTCGTGTATTGCCCAGCGTAAGATGTCGACGTTAGTGATTGGGGTGTCTGGGTCTGTCTTGGCGGTTACAACACGGATGTTCCAATCCACTTTTTGCGTCGTGAAAAACATAACGGAGTGACCTCGACCCAGCATCCGCATCCGCATGCAACCTATATTAAATAGTGAGACTTTGCAATTAAGTGAAGGCTCCGTAAACTAAAGTCGTACATTTCAGTTTCGGGCGTGGTGGACATGGTGGTATCAATTCGAAGCGCTTCCGTGCTCGGCTGCCAATCTAAACGGCACGCCAAACTCTGCACCGCCACCCATGGACACACTCTATTGAAGTTGTACCACCATAGTGCAGGCCCAGGGACGCTTGAATGGTGTCTGGCCAATGTACAATGTACACGTCGTCGCATTTTGACGGGGACTGTCCACTGAAGCTGCCGGGAAAGATTCCACAAGATTTTCGACGAGTAACCCAGCTTTTTTTTTCTTTCTCAGAGACCGTTTCAAAGGTGTCTGCCAGTGTCTGCCACCCATCCTCAGACACGACAGTGCTGACGAGCTTTTCTTGCCCAAGGAAAGGTCCCATCTATCAGGCACATATTGCCCTCGTGACTCAGTTCATTGGCGAGACCGTCAACTCCTGGGTTACCCTTGGCTTTCTGCCAGTGAACCACAACTGCCACGAGTGCAGTTCGGTGTCGTCGCGATTCGCCTTATTCCTATCGCTGTTACTTGGCATATTTTGGACGGTATCCCCGGGTCAACTAGGAGAAAATTTGACAACTGAGGTCCGAGAGGAAGATATGACAACAATACCCAATGGTCAGGCACCGCCTGCCTTTACTCCCCAGACAGATATGAGAGATAGGAAGACAAGGTCAGTATACGTTACAGTCGTCCTGTCGTAAACCGCAGGTGACCCGAGGTTATCCACATGAGCAGAGACAAGTCTGGATGCATTTTGGCAGAGTCGATAGCGTCCCGCTTGACGAAACGTTTTGATGCAGTTCCAGGTGGTGATCTTTTTCGCAGTTCGCGCTGCCGAGGTACTCGTGTACGTGAAGCAATATGTCGGCAACCTAACAATAATTACTTGTGTCATTTATGGATCAGTCTTCCATGCTCACTGGCGGACCTATCAATAACCTCGCCATTGTCAGGGCTAATCGCGCAGGCTACGACTCCATTCCTCCCGCTGAAACCCAATGGCTGTAATCGCTGCATTCCGAAACGGCCTTGCAATACCCATTCATGTTATGCACACGACCAGGTCTGCTAGCATACCTTGATTGGGTCTCCCGACCACGGGTACGGTTGTCCTCAAGAACCTAACGTATGCAAGCCAATCACTTATTATGGTACACATCGTCCAGCCCACCCTGTCCGCACAGGCTCTAACGCGAGTTTCATGTCGGTGCGTTTGGCATAACCTTGATAGGAATCCCCCACAAGTATAAAATGGGGCCCGCTCTGTGTCATGAATCCTCACAACACTTTTGCACAATCTCAAACTGCAGTCATGCAGTTCTTCCGCATCTCTTTCGTCATCGCTGTTGCTGTCCTCACCGTCATCGCTGCCCCGGTACGTCCTCTTCCCACCCCGAAGGGAATGTGATCGGATGGACTAATTGGACGTTCTTTGCTAGGCCCTCCAACCTGTCGAGCTCGTCGAACGCACTTTGGATGCTGCCGAAGGCGTACGTCTCGAATCCATACCATCCACTGCACCATTGTCTCATGTTTTCGTTACAGCCCCCGGACCAAGATTGGGATTGAACGACACTGGGGCCATGATACCCGTCATCAGAATTGCATGACACGCCCCCATCCCTAAACAGTGCATTATCCCAACATTCGATCGGCTTCATTCTGTTTTCCTCTGGTGTTGCAGGGATGTGAAATGTGAATGGCACATGAACCAATAAATTGGACGAGTATGATAGCGATAGTCATGGGCCTCGGTGGCTGGCTGTGTCTTGTACGTTGAAGGCTTGATCCATGAAATAAATGGTCCTTCCGAACCAACCCGGTCTGCGATTGCTGGTCGTGTGGGGTATTACACTCTGGCTTGAACGTTTGAAATCTGAACCATGATGAACCGTAAGCAAGCTTGGAACGTCTGTGCCAGACTGGCTCTCCGAAATGGCGGTGGAGACATGCTGATAGGGCAGCGCTTGAACGATCTCGAGATCTATATATCATGCCTTTACCCACGCCATGGGGTAGCGTTCCCGCTTCCAGCTATATAAGTAGTCTTGTATCGTCACGGTGTGACATTGAACTCAGATGTATAGACTGCCTGAGGCTCCGACGATCTGATCAAGCACCGCCAGCAGGACTTTACATGTCAACAAGCCGGGAGAACGACGTACTACGCTGGTACCGATCACTAGCACAAGCCTAGGCCAGCAGTTCGAACGTTTACGCACCACTGAAGATTGGGAGCCGTGTGTAGTTGTACGTCGAACGTCCAAGCGACGGCGCATTGAGTGTCAGGCCAGACCATCGATCGCAGTACTTACACGAATGGAACCTAACCGAACTACGTCAGATGCTCTCCACGCACTAGAACCTCCCCCAACGCATTCACACCTGCATCTGGCAAGACGTCAAGTTAACATCCATCCACTTCCACGATCGATCACTTGATCCGTGCTCACGTTGCCTTCCAAAACTGACCGATCCAATCAACACACAAAACATAAATGGGGCATGCGAGCATTCATTAACCATTCGTACATTCGAAAAACCGACGCGTCTGTTGGTCAAACGTCAACGATAAAACAAGTACATATGTATTCTGAAAATAAAATAATTATTCGAGTCACGGAGTATGGGGTGGTACAAAGAGGAGACAATATGGCATGATATAGTGTAGGCGTGCGATCATGAAACAAGCAAATGGTGATCATGCTAGTCCAAGAGAAAGGAACGACGGGATCGGATTTTGCTTCCAAGGAGGGGATGATGGGTGAATATGGATGTGAACGGAGAGGGAGTGCGGGTGGAAGTGATTTTCAATAATCAATTTCTTCACGTCCAACGATCGTCATCAGCCCAGGAACGTTCGTCACCTTGTCCAAGGCGACAGGCTTTTGTGGATCTGGGAAAGACGACCGCGAAGCAGATGCATAGTACCGGATCTTAGGGAACGTCAGCACGATTCATGTTCAGACCGTAAACGCAACGTGTAGCAAAACTCACCAGCACCCGAAACTTGCCGTCCTGCCTGTTTTTTGGTACACGTATGCGGCAAACCCAGCTATGGAAACAAGGCACCGTCAGCTATTTCGTCCCAAAAAGCAATGCCACACCCGTGGGAGCACCCAACTCCACTCGCCGGCCAGGGTGGCAACGGCGCCCAAACCACCCAAACAACAGCATGGAAACACGAAGCGAGACTCACCTCTCCTCGACGAGCACGTTCGCCCCCAGCAACACAGCCTTTTCCAACAGACTCGCCCGCGAGCCGCGGAGCAACTTTGTCACGTCGACCGCACCTTTGCAAGCGTATCGGTCGCCATGTTCGAGTTGTACTCTTCGTCTGCACGTCGCGTTTTCCCCGCACAAGGATGGATGTGTGATGGGTATCCCCGAGGTAAAATCGAGTGCGTTGTGCCGAGCTCGGCTGAACTTGATAAAGGCGTTCGCAACGGTAGACACCGTCAGCGGCTTTCTGAGTGGGGACGGCGGAGGAGAAGTCATCGAGGTCGTGGTCGACGAGGAGCGGAGGAGAGAAGGAGTTGCAGCTTGGCCTGGTGGTTAACCGGACAGAAAATAAATAAATACTTGTCACACTAAAGTCAACTTGACACCCGAGCGGAGTTTCGAACTTTGTGAAGCGGAACGGCGCCCCCATCTCCATCACAAAACTTTGATCGTGAAGGGAAAACATGTGTGATGGCTAAAAAAGGGACAATATAGTACAGCCAAGCTAGATTGCTCCAATCCTTGCCTCGAGGCACTTTGCTTTTAGATCTGAGCATGGCTATCCATCAACACCGCATGACAGGATCATCGGCTTGGTTGTTACTCGACGTCACTGAACTACGGAACAGCTTTATTGTGAGGCAGTCCATACTTTTGAATCAAGAGCCTATCCCACCCCACTCCTCCTCGGAACCTTGCTCTTTTTTCGTGTCCACAGAGCGCTTCCGACGGGGACTCACGAGATCGCTCCCGGCATCCGTCCTCGTTAGGCCTAGCATGGCCTCATGCACTATACAATTCGGGTTAGCACCACGCATCGCGTCAAGAGTGTCCCCGTGACCCACCCTTTCCGGCAACGATATCGTCCGCAATAGGTCTACTTCCCGAAGTGATGTATCGCGTTGAAACACCTCTAGCAATCAACGGCCGGGAGAGCATCTCCTTTAACCGGGCCTTGAGTGCTGCGGTTTGCACGTTCGTCCGTTTCCTTTGTTGTTTGGTCGGCCTGCCTTCATCTTCGGATGCACTGTTAGTCCGACAGATGGCCGGTCAATCACCCACGTCACGTCGCTTCATCAGGACAGGGTGTGCCGCTTACCTCACAACGTCCGAGTCAAGCTCTATCTCCATCGCTTCCGCGGCGTCTCTCAGCCAGCTGCGCTCGTGATTCCGCTTCTTGATTCGATGTTGTTGTGCATCGATTTGTTTCGCCAAACAGATCCGCTCCTTGAGGTGGTCCAATAACGTCAACTCGACGGTGATGTCGGGAATGTCCGTATCTTCTGAAGGCATAAATGAAGCCGTTGGGAAAGCCGCCCTCCGTTGGAAGCGGAATCCACTTACGTCGACCGAGACTGGAGAGTAGCGCACGAACAATTCTCTTCTCATCGGGAGAGCACATGAGCAGGCTGAAGCCTTTGCACATCGCACGGGCAGTCCGGCCGTTCCGGTGAATAAAGACATCAGCGGAACGTGGGATCTGATAATGTACGACATGGTCGACGGCCGGTATGTCCAGCCCTCGTGCTGCGATATCAGTTGCGAGGAGAACGGCATTGGGCGTCGTTTTGAATCTGCCAAGTTAAGTCAGAGTCGAGCTAGAAATGGCATGCAGAGAGAAATGCCTATCGAGGTTTTTGAGGCGTTGGCGCTGCTCCAGCTGCGAGTGCAAGGGGAACGCTTTGAGATTAAGGAGCTCTAATAGGGGTGAGAGTCGTCTTATCCCGTCAATCGCCGACAAGAACACGAGAGAGCGACCAGGATACCGTAGCAGGAAATAATATAGATATGCATCCTTATCGACTCGGCGTAAATGGACCGATATCAAGACAAACACATATTTGTGGCGTTACCTTTGCCGATGCGAGACACTCTATTTTACTCTCTTGGAGTGTGGATACGACACCCCCTTCTGGGCTAAGGTCGATGACTTCTGGTTCCGGATCCCGGAAGTCAAGTCGCAAAAGCAGGTCGTCTGCGCAGATTAGGCGGGGTGGGTGCCATATCTCATTTGACTCCGGGTGACTTACCGAGAGTGCTGGGCGGTTTGGCATTACCCTTTTTGGCCGGTTTGCGCCTGGAGCGCCGTTTGAAATTTCGTTGGAGGTCCTTGCTTAGCGTGGCGGAAAATACAAAAGTCTGCAGACCGTCACTCCTTGCAGGGCTTGCATTTCTTTCCTGGCCGCTCAGTTCTGGTTCTATCTCACCATCTCTGAATCGATCATATCAGTGGCGTTTGTTCATGTCAAGTCGGCTATCTCACTTTGATTGACGAATGGTGAGGCGGAGGATATTGTCCATCTCAGCAAAGTGCCCGGCTTCGATCATGCGATCCGCCTCGTCCAACACGAGGAACTTGAGATTCCGAACTTGTTGAACGAGATCCTCATCCTGATTGAAAAGTAAGATCTGTGCTTCACGGACGTGGTGCAAGTTTTATCGAGGACGAACCTCCTCAAGAGTATCCCATAACCTCCCAGGTGTTGCGATCAAAACGTCGACGCCGCGATCGAGAATCCGCCGTTGCTTTTGAGCCGACATTCCTCCAACTAGAACACCGACACTAACGAGGGGTAGTGTATTGCGATTCTCGCTATCATGACCCTTGCTTTTGGTACTGCCCTGGACTTTGGATAGATCCACATCCTCCGGTTCTTCTTTGAGTGCGGCATCAACGGTCCTCGAAAAGGCATTAAGATGGTCTGAAACTTGCAAAGCGAGTTCTCGAGTAGGAGCAAGGATCAGGGCTTGGAGATTACGTTTTTGGGTGGGATGCCTCGGCCGTGAAAGTATGCGATGGAGAATAGGTAACCCGTACGCGAGGGTTTTGCCCGATCCCTGCAAGTACGTGTATTAGAGTTGGTGGGAACAAGGAATGCATAAGATATACCGTTTCTGCTACGCCGATGACGTCCCTGCCCGAAAGTCCCAATGGGAGTGCTCGTGACTGGATAGGAGTAGGTGTGGTAAACGACTTTTTGTGCAACACCTGCAAGAGGTGAGGATGCAGACTGAACGGGCGCCAATTGGGTAAAAGTGCAGCTGTTCGGCGGGCCAAGTCGTACAATATCACACGACAAAAGAAAACATACCATCGAATGAAGTGGTGGTGGGTATTTGAGAGTCTTCTGTCGGGCTAGCAACAGGCGCGCCAGACGATTCGTCCACTGCAGTGCTGTCTGGAGCCTGTAAGACCTACCGCAGGTTCGGACATATTAGACGTAATTGGGAGGATACAAGAATGCGAACGAACATTGAACCTGACGACTTTCCCCCCATCCTTCTCCTCGTAAACGACCTCAACATTGTCGACCTCCTCAAGCTCGAGGATGCCGTCGTCGCCGTCCAAACCCGTATCGACGGGCCTGGCGACAGGTTTCCACGGTAGGTCATTTAACGACCCATGCTGGACCTTGATTTTCTTCGTTGCAGACGGAGCTTGGGTATGTCCCTTTCTCTTGGACATTGAGATGACGATGTCAAAAATTTTTATCGCTATCAGTCCTTCGCCTGTCCGTCCGCCAAGCCCGTTGCCAGCACACAAGGACCGCCGTGAACACGATCGAAGGGTCGGGTTGTTTGGCAGAACCTTCTGATCCAAACACGGTTTACTATAAATGGTCCAATCTTATTGTGGGTCCAAACGACCGCCTTTGCGAACTGATCAAGTCCACAGAAGTTCGTCTTTTCGTCTTCGTTCTTGTTTTTGTGCTCTTTAGTCATTCGATCGTTACATTGTTTGCTGTCCAAGCCTCTTCTCTTGCTTCTTACGCTACTGTTCGGTTCAGGTCTGGTGAGTCGACCGATACTATTGTTGAGACTCCTGTGGCGAAACTTATGTACCGTTTTGCTAGACAAAAAGTACGCTGGTAATGCTGCCACCGCTCCCCGTTGAAGTATGGAGGCACATTTTCGCCCTACTCATCCGAGTGCCGGGTGTGCTTCTCTCCGACCGACTTGACCCCTTCTTGGAGACCCGTGGTGCCGACGTCTATTGGACCATGGCACCGTCGACGCGAACGGCACTCTTGTTGGTCAGCAAAGACTGGTACTCGATCGTATCGGACCTTATCCACGAACACATTCACCTCACATGCTCCAAACAACTCGTCACCTTTGCCGATCGTCTCGAGCAAAGCAAAGTCGACGACGGCGTTCGTGCCCTCGGGTCGCTGACCCGCCGCGTGGACGTACAACTTCACAACCCACATCCAAGCGATGCGCACCATCTCGCCCGTCTCTTGCGATGTACACCCAATCTCGAGATCTTCATCAACAGCAACTTTTACATGTCGCTCACACCAAATGCGCACACCATCCTCCCTCCCACGCAGACGCCCACCGAAGTCATACAAGCCCTCCTCACGACTTCTGCACATTCCCTCTGCAGGGTGGAGTGGACGTGCAACGAAAGTCCAGGCTGGGGGGACCTGATGGACCTCCTGCGGGAGTTGCGCGGTCTTCGCAGCCTCACCTTAGCCAACATATACGGCACATTTCCCGAAAAGCCTCGTCCAGAGCATCTCATCCTTCCTAATCTCAGGACCCTCATTTTAGGAGACAGCCCTTCATTCTCTCACGCATCTCTGGGAAACGTCCCGCTTAACACCCTCCTTCTCATGCTCTCGGAATCCCCAGACCAACTCCCCTATCTTCAACGCCTCGAAGGCTTTTCCCCGTTTAGCCCCGACTTTCTGCGCACTCACGGACACAAGATTCAGATAGTGCGAACGGTCGCCTACACCCCACTATTGCCAGAGATCATCGCCAAATGTCCCAACCTCGAAACGTTTGTCACCATCTTTCCGCACCAACAACTCGACAATCTCTATCACCCTTCGCTCAAACGCATTGGCATCTTCCCCATCAGCGAAGATCTCGTCGGCGTCCCGATCCAGATATTCGCCGCGTACATTATGAAACCGCTCGAGGATCTCATGTGTCAGATAGAGGAATCCAACTTGCCCAAGCTGAGACAAGTTCGGATTCGAAATACGGGCACGTTGGCGGGCGTGGTAGAACATGATCTCTTTATACAAAAGTGGTGGCAGCGGTGGAGCTCGAGGGGCGTGCGGTTTGATGACAAGGACGGAAACCCGTTTTTGCCGGATCCAGTGCCGGGCGAGGAAGGCGGTGTCCTCGTGGCGCACGGTCGCGGAGCCAAGCACCCCTAAGTCGGCTCCGCAAAACCGCGCAGTGGTTGATGGGGCGCCATGCTTGAATTTCGTCTTTCGTCCGCGTCGTCCTTTTTTTTTTTGTGCTTTGCTTCACCGCCACGGCAGCACGCTTAGACGCTCGATACACAGATACCCGTACCCTGTACCATTTGATTTCGGACTTTCTTGTCCTAGACCTCAACGACAATTTGTTTGACACGAAGAAAAAATCATTGATATCTATTTATCTGCAACTCTATGTACATTGTCCAAATTCGTTTTGCATACGGATACTCGTAACACGAAAACGAGAAAGGTTGGTTTGGACAATAGAGGTGGAGGTGATGCGTATTCAATGAGAGCCAAGCTGGGTTTGCACCCACTCGAGTCGCAGCGGAAGGCAATGTACGGTTCGAGGTCTGGGATCGTGCCGTTGGCACGGTCGAGGCCCTGTTGTTGGACCACTCTGAAGTACTCACAACCCAACAGCATTGTGCACAGCACGAAGAGAGACCAGAACTGATCAGTGATCGCTCCAGAATCCCTTCACTCTAGAAAAAGAATCAAGAAGCGACGCAATGACAGAACACGTACCTACTAACTGTTCCGTTTGCACTACTATGCAGGTTCGAGTCCTCCAAGGTAAGGGATCGAACACATTGTGTGGTGTCTTACTTACTTGGTCTTTGTCCTTCTCAAAATGTCAGGGAGTCATGGGCTTACGTAATTATATTTCGGATCAAAGTGATTCAGTGTTGATCGAGATCCGCTCGCCGCGGACATGCGTGACTTCAACATCTCTCTGACTGACGGACCAATCGCAATATCGCACTACTTTGAATATATAACCCACTCATCAACATTAACGTACTAGCAGTCTAACGTGTGCTATCCCGATCACCACGGAGTAATCGATAAAGGATCGAGCGCGTAACGTATTAGTACAAGTCTGTTGCCAACTGTCTGGGTGTCTTGAGAGGAGTGATCCTATGAGTCCAAGCGAATGTCGTCCTCGGTGCTATATGAATCCGACGCAAATACCCGCCACCAAAGGGAGTTATCAATCAACGTGGCCCGCGAACTACATCGTTCGGACCTTGGACTGCCTTGGGCCGCAACATAATCACATGCATAGCCTTGACCTGCTTCGCAGCCTTTCCAAAGTACCTTTCCGTCTCAAAAGACCACTGCAAAGCGCCCACGTTGACGGCATCCTGGAGTTCAAGTCCTTGTTCGTGCATGATGACATCGATCATATTATGCGTTTGCCCTTTACATTATTCCTCGTCGTACGAAAAGATGTCCTACACCAACAAGTCAGCATGGCATTGATGTGTGACATCGGAGGTGGTTGAGTTACATTAGACCACGCGACGAAATCGTTCGTAGCTTCGCCTAAGCTACGAATGACAGCATGGTCTATAACGTCATCCGGGATGTCAAGGTTGTACGCCGGGAGCTACCAGGCGTGCATTGGTGTAAGCTCCATACGGCGTATCCTTGCAACATCCCCGTACCTGATCCAGGCCGCAATTATATAGCAACAAAAATAAACCGTTGAACGAAATCGCCTGCCCTGAAACCTGGTCAATGATTGATGTCCAGTTGCTAAGGCCTGAACTGAGATGAGGTAGTCCAACCTTGATGCTCGCTTAAGGACCCGAATTACTTACAATATCTGCATCTCATGTCGATTTCTCAACCTGACGTCAGCTCACCTTGTGGTTCTAGTATGTCTTTTGATGAAGCCAGCGTGCCTAAGGAACAGCAACACGTTCAACAGGTTACTAGGCACAAACAGAAGCAAACATCGCTGCGTTTCACCCCGGCTTCCGCCGAAGAATCAAGGCTTTAGGCTTGTTTCGGGCTCATCGACATTGATGTTTCCAGTGTACCAAGAATTTTTCATTTATACCATCGATAATCAAGTCCATATACACCCGTCAAAGTTCGTAGTATGTACCGTATGTGATAAGCTACAAGTACATGTTCATGTCCATACTACAGCAAAACAGCAAGCGAAAGTAGTCGCGTCCAAGGACCCATCAAGAAGTAAACAGATCAAATGAAATGATAACGCGTGTGATGCAATGCATGCACGGTCGAGTCTCAGATCACCTGCCAGTGACCGGTAGACGAAGGAATCCCCGCCAACGTCTTAGCAAAAATCGTCAGCAGAGATCTCGAACCGAAGCGAATGCCAAGACTCACCACTGAAGCGGAATAAATAATTGGTGTGGAACCAGTGACTGCTACGCCGTCTGGGCTGGTAACAGAAGCGACCACAATGTAATGAGGCGTGTGGCCTTGACCTGCTTCCCAGCCTTTCTGAAGTACCTCTCCGTCTCGAACGACCAGTGGAGGGTGCCTACGATCCAGTCTGCGAGTCCGTCGACGTACATATGGATGTCAGTGTCTATGGCAGGGCCCCACGAGGGTATGCATCAGCAAAACACCCTTTTTGGCACAGTGGTACAGTGAGTACAGTCAACTACAGTCAACCACAGTGTCTCCAGGTGTAAATTATATTGTTCATAGAGTATTTAAATTCA
>JBBPMA010000775.1:0-17294 GCA_038090075.1 Xanthoconium purpureum | reverse complement strand
GACACAAACCTTGGGGGCCGGGTATTTCAACGAGTGCTGCGAGAACACTAGGTAAAGTCCCGAGGCTTGGGTATACCTTGCTGAGTCGGGTTCCCGCCAACTTGGCTCGAAAACAGTCACTGTCATTGATGACCATGATGCATGGATTGACGTGCACATCCGATTCCACAGATTATAGTCGACTTGCGGACTTGCGGGCGTTCGGTCTTGCGAGCTGATCATGAAAAATGCCAACTTTGAGAGCAAAGCTCGCGGTCAACGTTAATCGCACCAGGTAAGTTTGCGCACGATGATTGTTTAGGGTGCCAAACTGAACGCCATTTTTTCGACAAGCCGTGCCGAAACAAGTCTAACATTGCTCAGATTCAAACCTATGACGCTCAATACCGATACCAAACATATAAAACCTCGTCGCAGATACACTTACAATTCATTCGTACATTGATTCTCGTCTTTCCAGGAGATACTGATCTATTTCCTCATAGTTCTTGGACAACCCTCTCCAAAATCCACTCCTGCACGGTCGGATTGATCAGTATCAGGGGTACTTTGATCTGACCGGAAACAATGTTTGCATTCTCGCCCTTCCACTGACGATACTCTGCAAACGTGCCAGCCTTCACAATACGAATCGTTGGTAAGCGAATTTGACCATTCTTTAGCGCGTGACTTTGCTCGATGTTAGTCGCGGCGAGAGCATCGAATAGTCTTTGCGATGCCAAACGTGCATTTGGCCCTGTTGTACGATCGGATTGGTGAGTGGTTGCTTGTTTACTATGCCACGTGTCAACATGCTAACGCACCGAGTGGTCCCGCGAGTTCGATAAAGAACCCCACGGCAGGCAATAATGCACGGTCGTCAAGCACAGTCGTAAATTCTTGCACTTGCACTGCATCCTCTGAACTAAAGACTCGGATAGCCGCAAGCAGTTGATCGTCTGTAATCTGCATTGACGACAAGAGGCGAATAGTCAAGCTATTACAAACTAAGTATCAGAGGTCATGTCGGTGCGTATGAACGATATACTTACAATCGCCTTCCAGAGTATTTGAATATCGGCGAACCACTCCTGGTGTCAAACCCAACAATGTAGAGCATGTCGCCAAGTTGATATCGCCACAAGCCATCTCTAGTCGTCAAGATCGGCTCGTAGTATTTGCCCACTTCCACCTCCCACTGTGCCATCACTAAAATTAGCTCACTTTTACAGTCAGGCGGAGGACCAATACGGACCGCTTGGCGGAGGTTTACATGGGTTACATCTTGTGTGACATCCAGAAATTCGACGATATCATCACTCTGAAGAACGAATTCATCGAGTTTGTTTCCATCGTGCGGAAAACCGATAATGGCCTCTGATGACCCATATCCAGGGACACGGATTGCGACACTTGGCCCCAAAATGGACCTCACCTGGACGTGTCCTCGCAATTGGTCACGATCATCAGAAAACACACAACGACACACCTTTGGAAGTACGGTAGCGAATGGGCCACTACATATCGTCACAAGTTCATTCACGTTTGGCCAAACTCGAGCGAACCATCCTGCCAAGGAGAACGGTGGTCCGATCTCCATCAGTTCTGCAGCGCGCTCGGGGTCAGGATGGATATGAGCCTAGGTAACATTTCAGTGACAACATCCACTCTCCGATCTCTGACTTGCCTGCAAATACTTTCGGACATGGTCGATGCCTTCTAGATCAGGCAGTGTCCCATCTTTGATGCAAGATACGAGGACATCCCAACGCTCGTCTATATGACGGACGAGATCAACGAACTGTGTGGCGAACGTTACGATGAAACGGTCTATGTCCCGTTTCGAAAGGAAAAAGAGGCCGTGAATGAGCAAGAGGGAAGGAAAGCATTCGATCACGGTTGCCGCCCATGGTACAGCGTAGCCTGACACTGGATCGCATGAGAAACATTAGCGTACATCATTGACATAGGAAGAGGGGAAGTTTACTAGCGAGGGACATCCGGCCTTCATCATCCCACCAGCCAATGGCTCTACGAATTGCCGCCCCTGATACGAGGCAGACGGGGATACATTTCACTACCTCACCCGGGCTGCGCTCGATCACCTTGACATCCCTGTGTACTGTGCACGCCACCACAGCGAGTGGATATTTGGCATTTGGATCAAACAACGGGCGGGGAATTTTCGACCGTGTGTTGTGATTGTATTTCGGGAGGACCTTTGGTCTCGTTCCAGATGTAGCGCTAGAGAGTGCGAAAAATTCCGGAAGTCCTGGGGAAAACATGTTCTTGACATCCTCTTCCTTGCATGGCTGTACGTCGAACCTATCTACAAATGGCTTGTACGAGTCATAATCGGAGAGTGGAACGTGGGCCCGGAAGTCTGCTAGCAAAGTGTCGCCGACCTCAGTGTCATCGTGTGCTGAGACCGCATCTCGAAATCCGGCGAGTGAAACTGCCTGGGAAGCGAACTGGCTATTGATGTTGTCTCGAATGATTCTGAGGAGCGCAAGACTCGTTTGCTCTGGTAGGGAAGTCGCGCAACGCAGAGACGTCTGAGCGGTATTCACGTCAGGAACTGACATCCGAGTCTCCCGTGCTGGAAATGATCAAGTTGGGATTCACGGGGCTTCTAGATGTATCGCCGATGACTCAGACTCAGCAGGAACCTTCTCTATTTGATGACCATATACAGTACAAGACATCAACGAGACATGACAATCACGTGTACACTAATCAGCTTGCATATTTGTGTCAGTAGTACTACATAGGCAACAGCGGTAACCCGTGCGGGCTGGTAGTAAGTGGTACCCCTACAGGCTACAATGTAGCTTACAGTACGGGTCACGCTCTTGTAACCTGTGTCAAACGGTACATGTGGTCTGTACCACCAGTAACAGAGCCATTCTAATACATGTGCGCAAGCACGTACACGTATACAGACAGATATACATAGGAAATGTCACTGTACGTCGTTGGGATACGAAGAGGAAAAATATACTAGCGAGGGACAACCGGCTTTCATCACCAGTATACCACCCGACGGTTTGACGAATCATCCCCCCTGATACGTTGGAGACGGGAATCCTTTTTACCACATCGCCCGGTGCGCGTTCGACCACCTTGACATCTCAGTATGGTGTGGACGCCACCGCAACGAGCGGATGTTTTTCATTTGGATCAAACAGCGGGAAGGGGGTGAGCTTCAACCGTGCGTCGTGGCTGTATTTCGGGAACTTGATTTTTGGTCTTGTTCCGGATGTAGCGCTAGACGTTGCAAAAAAAAGCCTGGGAGTCCCAGGGAAAACATGTTCTCGACGTCCTCTTCCTTACATGGTTGTACGTCGAACCTGTCTACGAATGACTCGTACGAGTCATAATCGGAGAGTAGATTCTGTGGAATGTGGGGCCGAAAGTTTGCTAGCAGAGTATCGTCGACCTCGGTGCCACCGTGTGCTGAGACCGCATCTCGAAATCCAGCAAGTGAAACCGCTTGGGAAGCGTACCGGCTATTGACATTGTCCCGAATAATCCTGAGGAGTGCAAGACTCATTTGCTCTGGTAGAGAACTTACGCGACGCGGAGACGTCTGAGTGTCATTGGCGTCAAGAACCACCATCTGCTGCGCCGGGGATGATTAAGTTGGGATTCACAAGACTGTGAGAACGACTTGGAACCGATTTTGAGTCTGTCTGGGCATGGTGCTGAGGCCCTCCTGAGTTAGGACTATCCAATAGACTTGCTGATAATAATATCATTTGTGTCAAAAAAAAGACAGGATATTTCCATAGCGGTGGCCTGCTGTGCCAGGTGCTGAGACTTTGACTGGAATAGTCTTGAGGAGTGAGATTTGTTCGTTCTGGTAGAGCGGCTCTGCTGAGACGTCTGCCAGTGAGTGGGATCGAAGGAAAATCGCAACTACTTTCAGTTCCTCACAAATACAAATACATTGGGGTGTCGGACTATCAACCATTCACGGTTACGTTGCTGAGGTTTAGACCTTGGGTTGAGGCGCATAATTGATTCCAAAGAACTCCAGATACCCCCAAGTGACAAAATTGCTTCCATCGACAAAAGCGCACTGATCAGACTCTGTCACGTCAACATCTCACGTAGTGAATGGCCCAGGTACACCGGAGATCCCATCCTTCCCATTCGGATTATAGTTGATCCATGTGCCGTCGTTGGAGATACTAACAATCCTGCCAATCGTATCGACGGTGTACTCGTGCAACGCATTGAGTGCTGCATATTCAGATTGGAACAGCTTGAGTTTGCGAGAGACGATGGTCTCGTTCCCAGTGTGTTTGATAACGCTTTTCACCTGGGCCGTGCATGAAACTGCCGAACTGGCCTTCAGACCCTTGACGATGAACCTAACACGATATACGCGAACGTTCGTGCTGTTGACGAAATCCGACGATAGTTCTCTCGGATCCTGTCCAGGAACGACAGAAGTAAAATGTATCTGGGCCCTCCCCTCCTGGCGAAAGGTTTGCAGTTCCTCGGGGGACAAGATACGACGTTTCCCCTGGACCTTGTCCCAGTCAGCCGGGAACAGGGAACAGGGAAGGGTCTCCACTATCTTCATCTCTGGCATTCAGGAGGAGCGACTGAAGGTTCAACCGGATGGTAGAGAGGACGTCGGATGTGACTGAAAACGGGACGTCGCCGACGACAAGACCATTAGACCTATCCAATAGATCTTCCCTGAAGGGTTTGAACTTCAGAGCCCTTCGGCCCATACTCCTTGAATTAAACATTGCTTGAGGGACCTGGTGACGAACCTCATCACCCTAGCTCTGGCCCGGGTCCTGAACTGTGTGCTCAATGTTCAGAGTGCATACAGCGCTCGATGGGCTCGGACGTTCAGTAGATTCAATTCCATGACTTTTTAAAATGGAGGGCGGATGGCTGATTGTTGCACCTGACATATCAGCCTACAAACTTGATCGTGCACCAAGTACAGTATCTTCATGCCCAAATTTTTGAAAAGGGACCCAACTGAATATCCAGAAATAAGAGTTGATGCGCAGCGACGCCACTAGCCAAAGTCAAAGGCACCGATCAAAACGGAATGAAGGAAAGTTATAGTTCCACGACTCGACGGTGCCAGGACGGCCCAAGCTGGCGTGGGGGATTCCAACTTGTAAGCATGTACTAGTTTGGTTCTCGCCATGTGACAGCGTGGTTGCTAAGAAGCCGATGCGCCAACCGAATTCCGACGATGGGGTCCGGGGATGCTTTTGATTCCCAGCCAACTATGAAAGGAAAGAGGCAAATTAACATCAGAATCTTGGTTTCGGCTTTCAAGTAGGACAACTGACATCTTTGTGCAGCACTGCCGACGCCGGTCGGGGATGGACAGGAAGATCGAGGTATTCGGGGCAGGGAGTTGCCGGTGGCAGGAGGGATGACTATAAGGGTAGAGTCTAAGACAACTCCATCCGGCCGTCGTCAACAAAACTGATTGGATGACGGCAGTTGTTTGGGTCAGAAATAGGGCCGTTCCTCTTATGAGCACATCCGGGAGCCCCCGCAATATCTTACTTTTCAATTCACCGGTCGAAGGACCTCTCATCCCTCGTCATTCTCTACTTTCCTCCACAGATGCGATGGTGGCTACAACGATAAAACCTCAGGTGAGTCATCGTACTTTGCATACTGGCGCGCTTGCTGATGATATGTTATCTCAGTTGATTTCTGTACGTTTTTCCAGGTTATAGACTGCTCTCAATCCATTCATTTTGACTTCTTGTCAGACTGGTGACCCTGATAATGGTGGAAAGGGAAATTGGGGAACCATTCAGATCGCTACGCCTGCAATCATCGGTGGTGTCTTGCTCCTCCTTTTTGCAGCCTATGTCATCTGGCAACGGAGATCTCATGACCAGCAGTCCTACGACTACCACAAAGTACGGCCTGACTGGGCCTCCAAGATACAGCGCATGTTCGTCCCACGGTGGAAACGCCAGCGGGTCCTCCACTCAAGTGTCCCACTAACGCTCGACGGTTCCATGCGCACCTCTGGATTTACGTTCGATCTCAGTCGCAGGTCGCGACAATATCGCTCCGGCTCGTCCGATTCGCAGACACCGTTGACATTGGCGAACGATACACTCGATAGCCCTTCATTCAACTTCCCAGACTACCCACCAAAAAAGCTCTCGGACTCACCACCGCTGACCACAAAGCGTTCCACGATACGCTGGTGGTGGCTTTTCGGCTCACGGCCAAAACAGGTCAAGTCCGAGGAGCCTAGTCAACGGTGGCGTATAGATGATCCGGATGGGAGTAACTCTGGACATGGTCACAGCAGTCATGGGCATCAATATACTGTGGCTTTAGGGCCTTTGCGTGAAGACGCGGAGGATGAAGAAGAAGGGGTTATTCGGATCGGACAAAACTTTCTCACTAGTGCAGCATCGACACCCATGACGCAGCACTTTCCTGAGCAGGCGCTCGCCATTCGTGGGATGCCGACTGTACCAGAGCACCCTCCGCCCTCTGGTGCGCGCACTCCCGTACCGGCAGTGAGTGCACCACAAGCTAATCCAGGCACGCCGGTGAGTCACTCAACTTACGTGGATACATGGTTGTATAGATCATAAGACCTGATCAATTAACAGGTATCCTCGGCGAGCCGCGGCTTGCCTCCAAGTTATGACGTGTCGCAAAGCCATGCGCGATACGCATCTACAGAGGACACCGGCCGCCTAGTGCGCTCCGAGCCATACATGGCTTTCCCGCCTCCAGTGCGCGCAGCGGGGTATTCGTCACCTCGCACTGTACACGGTCGCGAGCTCTCAACTGAGAGTTTTCTGGCCACCCAACCTCCGATGGTCGCCGCATCCACGTATTAATGTTAATTCATCACATGTTACACTGCGCCCAATTCCAAAGTTGGTTCGAATCGTCTTAGATCTTTTCCCGCGGACGTGTATATTTGTAAGGACATGTTTCGTGATAATTCATTCTTCGATCTTGGCTTTTCTATTCTTGTTGTTTCTTGTTGCACTATCATATCGTGTTCCTGTATAGCACTTATTGTATACGTTCACACTCATTATTTTCTTTCTCTTTCGTCGTCGTAGGATGTATTTCAAATTACAATTTTGTCTTATCGCGAAATCTAAATAAATCTCTCCAGAGGTTCCCAAGGGCTACGGATATTCTCATCAAGTTCACACTCAGCCAGTAACAAACAGAACCAAACGATACACTCAAATCCAACGAGGCTCCTCGTCGTCGTCGATAGCGTCAACGCCCCCAGATCAAGACTACAACAAAAGTACGTGTTGTCCTCACGCTCACACAGAGTCACCGTCATCCATCCCTACCGCGATTTCAATGCTCCTGAGTCTGGCGACGATGGATGCCGCGAAGTGGTAGTGGATGTCGACGCTAATGTTCGATCGTGATCCAGATGGGCCTTCAAGAATACCAAGTCGTAGGGCGCCATCTCCCCACCGAATCGGACCCCACACCAAAAATCTACCGCATGCGCATCTTTGCGCCAAACGAAGTCGTCGCCAAGTCACGGTTCTGGTATTTTCTCAGGTATGTCCCTCTACCTAGATGCCTTGCTTTGAATCTCAATCTGTCCTTCCATCAGACAATTGAACAAGGTCAAGAAAGCGAGCGGTGAAATTATTGGTGTCAACGTTGTGTGTATCCCTTGCAGCCGTTCAAGTGGCAGGCGGAATGGGATTGCTGACCGGGTCTCTGAACCCTCGCACGCCTCTTGGCCCGTGTGTTGTGTTTCTTGATTTCTAGATCCACGAAAAGAAACCGTTGAAGGTCAAGAACTTTGGCATCTGGTTGCGCTACGATTCCCGTTCGGGCACGCACAACATGTACAAGGAGTTCCGCGAGCTCTCGCGCGCGGACGCTGTCAAGGCCTTGTACCAGGATATGGCTGCCAGACACCGTGCTCGTTTCCGGTCGATTCACGTACGTGTTTCATGCGGTCTTGACACCGACCCGTGAGCTAACTCGAAGGATGGATAGATTCTCCGCGTCGTCGAGCTCGCAAAGTCGGATGACGTTCGTCGTCCCTACATCAAGCAGCTCCTTGTTCCCAGACTCAAATTCCCTCTCCCACACCGTGTTGGGAAGGCAAAATCAACCTTTGTCGCACACCGCCCCAGCACGTTCTGATGGTAGAGTCCCAGGGAGCGGGTGCATTTCCGGTGGCCGTCCGGCGAATTACTACAAGCCATGTATTCCACATGCTATATATGTCGTATGTACCTGGCATCATTCAGAAGACTCGTCCGATGTGACCCTGGCAGCCCTGAGTGGAGGGCTCCATATGACTTCCCCTAAGGTGAAAGTGCAGAGAAGTGTAACACATATACACCCGGTCGGATGACCAGATGATCGAGTCAAATGCATCAGCATGAAGGTGCATGTGGCAGAACCTTGGGGACTCTAACTCGTTTGCCGCACCAAAGACCGATATCTTGCACAATCTTTTTAGCGATGGCTGCCCAATCAATCAGTCAGCGTATAAGTACAGCAGATATGCCCGTGATGCATACATGTTATCGCATAACGCATAGGATTTTGCAAGCAAAAGTGGGCGCTTATGGTTCTTCTCCTGCCGAAGGCTATGATGATGACGATGCATATTTTTCATGATGCATGGGTATTTGGCAGTCCCGACGTCATGCATTATGAACATATTTACTATAGAATGTTTTCAGGCTCCCAGCCCCACAGCCTATCCTCATCATCCACACAATACAGATATGAAGACCGCCATATATTCCTTTTGAAAGTAGGTTAACCAAGCAAGTTCGAAAGTCCGTAGCCCGAGTCAAAGTAACCAATATCCCGGAGACTGGGCATAAGTCATTTACACGCGTAGATGGGCTTACGACTTCTCTTCCTATCGTATCCGTCCGGCGACTTCTCGGGTGACAAAGTGCCAAATATAATGCGACCATCCTTCCAGAACGCCAGCACCGGTCATGATGTGTAGGCAGTCACCACCAGAGTGCTAAAACGGGGACGATGAGCGCGAGAGACGTGGAGATTGCAAGAGAGGAGACGTACCGCGTCCGGCCGGAGACGTCCCGGCCGGTCAATGGGCAAGTAGAACACATCAGGGAATTCGCGCGTCGCGAGAAGATCCTGTACAACGTACGACACCATCAGTACGGCATCTCAATATCGTACACAGAGTGCGAGTGGGTGCGCAACGTTAAAAAGTAGATCACCCACCTTGAAGATGGCGTTGTAGTCTTGGATCCAAGGCCAGTTGTACCATCGGAACCGGAACGGCTGGATCTCGCTCCAAGGTTCGCGGTGGTCGTGGCAGTCCTCGTGACCAGGGAGATATGCCCGGACGACGGCCTGTTTCGGACGGGTACCGCCATTACGCCTGTATTCGTCGATCGCGTCTTGGACCTGCCCCGCCCACGTCCGCATTGCAACTTTGAAGAACGCCTCGACGCTCTCGATGCCATACCCTGCTTCGTCTCCGGCCTCTTCGTCACGGAACGCGCTCATGAGCGTGGTCGTCCAGTGGCCGCCTGTGCTCACGACTAAGGTGCCGAAGTTTCCTTCTGGTGGTGAGGATAGGAGGATGGGCATGTATTCTGAAGGAGATAGTGACCACACCGTCTCCTCGCTGAAAAGGCTTTTCGTAGTAGCATTGCCAGTAGCGGGATCTTCATCCTCTGCTTCCGTTCTCAAAGTGCTTCGGTATAGTGCCTGAAGATCCTCCTGATTGAGCAGGAGGTCGACACGCCGGAAGAGGACGAGGGGAGTCTCTTCAATGGAGAAGTTGGGTGGAAAGTCGAGCTTGGGTATGAGAGGAGACGTAGGCGACAGGTAAAGCTTCTGTGGCCACGCTCTGTCAAAGTATGGGTTTTCGGTATAGTTCGGGGTCGCGCGGACGTGCGGGTAGAGAAGACACGACAGCGAGAAGAAGTGGTTCTCCGTGATTGAGTCTAGTCGCGCCCAAGATCTTGAGTCAAGACAGGTCGTATGACACAGGGGCAAGAATAACTCACCACCCATCAGAAGCCATCCACCCTGCTCGACCATGTCTTTGACGATGGCGGCGCCATCGAGCGGCCGGACGTCACAGCGAGACGACGGCCGCCATTTATATGAAAGGACGTCTGGGAATCTGTTGAAATGCTCTTCGCTGTCGACGCCCAAATGCCAATGGTATTCCCGATCCGCAGCACATCCCTCCAATCCAGAGAAGGTAAATACCTGATCTGCGCTCGTGAGCGCAGGTAGGTCGGTATTCGGACTGTACTTCCAGTGACCCGAGGACCATTCGTCAGGCGAGCAAGTACCACGTTGACGACCCGTAAAAACCGAAGACCATTCTGAGAGCCGGAATGAAGCCTCGGGTGACGAGAACGTGTAGACGGTGATCGCAAAGGTAAGGAGAGCACCGAGCGCGATCAGTTTGGTAGATAGATAACGGGGCCTCAGCGCACAGAAGGCGGTCAAGAGGTTGGCCGCCATGTTGAGAAAAACGCTGGCTTAGACCACCCAAGTGGAGCGGCTGTGGAGTATTTAAAAATTTTCCCATGATATGGCCACGTCGAGCTTGGCACTCTTGGAATTTGGAACAACATGGCAGCTGGCACCCACGGCTGCTCCATTGGTGCCGAGCAACTCGCACAGAGGCTGCAACGGGTCCCGCGACACAGTTGATTACGACAATAACGCCGCCTTTGCCACTCGCGCGACCTAATCGAGCCTGGGATGTGTAAACGATACAGGGGTTCATCAGCATAGTTGAACATCTGTGGAAGTTCAAGTAATTTGCTCAACCGGCCCAGGTGTCTTGGCAAGCCGCGACTTGAAGCTTAAACAACGCCAGTACGTGTCTGAGGTCGACTCGATCGACTGAGGATTCGCGCTGGCCGCGCGCTGGCACCGCCTTGCGCTTATCCAACATTCTTCACATTCGACTCGGAGCCTGGTCGTATTGAGGCAACTGGTTAGTCTAATTTGCTTATCTTAGGGCCATTTGAGTCGTCGGGTTACTGCCTTGGTAGATGGATCCAGGAGTGTGTAGATTCTTCAGGTACCATGCTCTTGATCACTTCTACCATTCTGGACCTCTTGCCGATTTAAATTTCTCTCTCGTCAAATGTGTCGGCGCGATTCGTCGTGAATCGCAACAAACATTGTTTGCTGCGATGCTCTTACAGCATTTCTGATAGGCCCATATTAGTTTGCCCAAGCCCGACGACTCTTGTGCTCGGGTGCGGTCGGTCCGGTGAATCTGGACGTTGACAGTTCGGTCGTCTGTGAGTATCTACATCCTGAACTACAAGATATCGGTTTCCCATATGTACATGCCATGTTGTCAGAGGCCTAGTTGTTCGCAATTTTGCAATAGAGGAACTAGCTTATCATGGTCCTTGAGTAATGAGACCATCGGTTCCAAGGAAGCATACATTTTTTCAGACCTCAACTTATTGTGAATGAACGACCAAGGCGTCACGGTTGTAAAAAGTGATCTGACCCTGGCTCGAACAGGAGACCTTCTGTGTGTTAGACAGATGCGATAACCAACTACGCCATCAGACCGATATGGAGATATGCAGCTCTTTAAGACTCCATCGACACGGGTAAATAACCCCTAGTAGCCGCCATGAGGCTTCTTACCTTCCACCGCGCGTTCGACGACTCATCCTCACCATGAGTCACATTACGACTCCGGGACCCTCTGGGTCTCAACTTCCGACGTTGCCAGGAGATGTTGCGTCTGCAATCACTCTCCTTCACCAGTTTGTCACCTCAGCGCAACAACTCCCGCCACAGGTCATAGTGACCTGCAGAAACGAGAGACGTGCATTTGGCAGGGCCGCACTTCAGGCAATGAGTTATCGTGTGCGTATCTCAAATATTCTGGGTACATTATGCTGATGCGGCGTGACATAGAAAGCCGTGGATCTATTCATTCACCGCTTCGCAACCAAAGACGATTGGTGGATATCCGAGTTCAGGTACAAACCTGAGGTGACGATTTACGCTCGTTTTTACCGATTACATGGAGAGGAGGACGACGGGATGGTTCTGATCGATGAAAAGGGGTGGTCGGAACTAGTAGGAAATGCGGTCAAGCTGACGGTTGTGTTTACCTCGCTCAAGTTCAGCGTCACTGCGTAAGTAACAAATCATAAATCGGGACCTGCCTATGTACTGCGGACGCTTACGCTCTCTGCATCCAGGCAACCATCCGCAGTGTGATTTCATCTTGTGTTTTGCGTGTCCGGTGCGACCCGAGACTGATCCCATGGACAAAGTTTGGGTTTGAGACCGACTGTGTTACCAGTAGATGGTTCCTAGCCACGCTACCAAGGAGAATCGCCAGTACCTTTAGTCATAGCAAATCGCTGATAGAGCGGGCGAGTAGTGGCGCCGCAGTGCGGAATGTTCTGGTTCCAATGGCTTGTCGGAGTTTGAAATGTGCGGGTACAGCATCGAGGGCTACGCCAGGCTAGTCATCTCCTTCCATCACTCTCTATTCGTGCCTCTCGATTTCCGTCCGCTGTATCACTTGAATAAATCCATTCACACGATTTCGAGCAACCCTACACTGGTTATCTAGCAAGACCACCCAACAGGATGCGTCTTTCTGCCCTTCCCCTTCTCCTAACAGGAGCGAGCTTAGGTGAGACATTATTCGGACAACCCAATCCTAGAGTATTGACCAGGCGATTATTTACATCCCCAGTGGGCCTCGTTGCTTCTGAGCCGATCCGCGTCATCGAGAATCCATCCAACACGAACGCCAACATTCGCTTTGGCCATGCGCTGGCAAATGCCAACGTGAACGGCAATGACGACAACGTCGCTCGCATCATCCGTCCTGTGGCCATCGTGAGCATCACCCCCCAAAGCACCAACAAGGGTCTCTTCCACCACTGCGGAGCCTCGCTGCGCGAGAAAGCTCTGCGCTTGTCCAACGCCTTCCGCCACGCACTCGGCATGCCACTCATCGAAGCCGATCTTGCAGTGCCCAGGCCTGGAGGAATCCACATCTTGCCCATGCCTTATTCCTCGGATAACGTCATGCTTCATCCCCAGGAAGCATTGGACGAGGAAGGAAAACCCAGAAAGCACCATGGTGATAGTGACCACCATGAACATCACCCTCACCACCACGGACACCATGGTCACCATAGTCACCACCACAAGAGCTTCTTGAGGCGCATCCACAAGGCCATCAAGGCACTTGGTCCCTGGGAGGGTCGTGCTGTGTCCTTCGTTCTTGGTAAGAAGTCAGAAATCCTGTGTTTTCCCGGGCTAATTTACCGTCTGTCAAGGTTGTGGTATCGGCGTTCTTCTGAGAATGTTCTGGGTTATGTCAGTTCTTGCTTATCGCACCGTGCGCGGTGAACGTGAAGAGACCCTTGATCGCGAGTACATCGTGTACGAACAAGTTCCCGAGACTTTATCTGTTGCCCCTCCTGAATATGAGAAGGTCAGGGGGGAGGCATATGAGGAAATCGAGGACCGCAAGTAGGAACCTCAGAGTCTATTCAGTTCATCTCGATTCGTTCTACCATACGTGTCAACGAAAATATGTGTTTCATTATTCTCTCTCACCAGTCACAAATCTGTTATACGTGTCTCCATTTTGAATTGTCTGTTCCTGCTTTCCGCTGGCTTGGTATCCCCTGACGGTCCAAAGCCTTTCTCTCGAATGGACTACTGTTACACTCGTTTAAACACCTTGTGTTGTATCTTGTCTCTGGTATCTATATGTGACTCAGGAAGCTGCTCCAATTCACAACGTCAATTGTTTTCATTGATCCGTTCACAGCCACGTTTGGAATTTGACTGGTTTGGACTCGAATCATCAAGTCTTTAGTAAGTAGTGAGGCCCGGGATTCCTCATGGATCAAGTCAACTTGCCGATACTTACTATGATATTGGAACAAGCCGAACTGCCATTTTCTTCTGACCTTTCGGTCTGCTTGTAGGAGACTAGGGCCTCGCCAGTTTCTGTCGTTCAGTAAGGTTCCCTCGTTGTCAAGCCCGGGAACTGAACTTCAAGCGATCATTTTGAGTAAAATACACAGCAAAACTACTTGATACCCGTAGGTGAGTCACTCCGCAGCCTTGCAAACTCTTGAGGCTCGACACTGTTGAACTAGACTAAGACTTTACGAGGTACTACCTCCTGCAGATCTCGGTCAAAAGGTTCGCACTGGGGATAAAATATGTTTTGAGTTGTGTTAGCCAACGCCTCGTCCTGCCAGTGCCTTGTATTTATGTCGGGCGGACAATAGTGACTCACATATGATGTAACAGCGGAGCATCAACGTTTATACCTGTGCGACCTTATCACAATCCACCGTTTCGGTGCACACCGCACCGACATTCGTTTGGTGAGTTCTTGTGCGGTGTTTGGGAACGTTCCTGAATTGATTGGTTCTTTACTATTTGTTGGTCTTGCGCTTGACGTTTGGGTTGCGCATTCTGGGACTTCCAGGAGGCCGAAACAGCACCTCGGCGCAACCAGTGGGTCACTCAAATTCTCCAAGCAACTATGGATGCGGTCCTTTCACCCAGCGTTACAGAACGTTTGGTCGCGAGGCTGACTTATTTATGTGATGGGGGCCAACCCGCCTTATCGCTTTCAGGCAACTGATGGTTCGTTTATCGTTTACGGTGCCCTACGGTAACGATCCACTCATGTCGTGGCTATTATGGGGCGTCTGATCCCATCTTACGCTTTCAAACTCAGGAGACTTGTGGTATAAAGCCTTTGCATGAATACGACATTTGATCGTACTCAGTCTCTGGGTCTCTCTTGCGTCAAGATTACCTCGTGTCGTCATCATGGGGGTTCACGTCCTTGATATTTTCTTCGCAGGTCTGGCATTATACCTTGTTCGACGTCTTATCTGGAGAAGGAATGCACCGCTTCCGCCTGGGCCGCGAGGATGGCCGCTCATCGGAAACCTGCTCGACTTTCCGATCCATGCTCCCTATAAAACCTTTGGGGTTATGAGCAGGAAATATGGCCAGTGGATGTACATTTCCCGCATAGTGCACGCGTCACTGACCCTACTTCAGGTCCAATTATGTCCCTCAGAGTGATAGGAACACAGTACATCGTTCTCAACACTCTGAACGTAACCAACGACCTACTCGAAAAGAAGAGCGCCATCACGTCCGACAGACCACGCTTCAAGATGGGTGGAGACCTCGTCGGCTGGGAGAATTCCATGATTTTTCTGCAATACGGTGATACGTACCGAAAACATCGCAAGTTCTTCCACCAGCAGATCGGCACGAAGAGTAGTCTGGAGGCGTTCCATCTCGCCGAAGAAGAGGAAGCAAAACAATTCGTATGCAATGTGATAAAGAGCCCTAACGATTCGGTCGCGCATAGTCGCAGGTGCGTTGTTGGCTTCTTCTGAACGAGTGTGCCAACGTACCTTTTGGATCAGGACGGCTGGTTCGGTGATCTTGAAGATCTCGCATGGTTATAGCGTTCAGAAGGAAGGTGACCCGCTCGTGGATATGGCCAACAAAGCCATGCATAATTTCTCCGTGGTCACGACTCCGGGACGCTTTCTAGTGGACATGGTCCCGATCTGTACATTTTCTAAAAATTTTGATGTGTTTCGATGGCCTGATGGGTTCTGATAGTGCAATACCTGCCCGAATGGTTTCCTGGAGGCGGATTCCACAAGGATGCAAGACGATGGCGAAAGATGGTGAGCGAGACGGCGGATACGCCTCACCAGTTTGTGCTGGAGCATTTGGTGCGCTTCCTCTTTGGGTTTGTGGTGCACGCACTGACGTAAAGTTAGGCAAAAGGGGATGCTGCGCCATCATTCACGTCACGGCTACTCCAGGAGGGTGTCAGTCCTGAGGACGAAGAGATTTTGAAGTGGGCTTCGTTCTCTATGTACATGGGTATGGTTTCGTGTATATTCAGAGGACGGTTCAACTCAGATCGATGATGATTCTGTGATTTATCAGGTGGATCTGATACGGTAAGGTGGATTTGTTGTCGACAAGACAATCGTTCTGGAAAGTGTGTTGACAGACACCATCTACGTTGTCTGCGTTTTTCCTTGCGATGACGTTATACCCAGAGGTGCTCAAGAAGGCGCAAGAAGAGGTAGATACCGTTGTCGGGAACGAGAGACTCCCGAATATGGCGGACCGAGACGCGCTTCCGTACGTAAACGCGCTTTGCAAAGAGCTTCTTCGGTGGAACGTAGTGATTCCGTTGGGTGCGCATCTTCCTACATGAGAATTTCTACAATGACTGAAGTACGTGCGATGCTAGCGATGCATGTCACTACACAGGACCAGATCTACGATGGATACTTTATCCCCAAGGGGTCGTGTCTCCTTGGGAATATTTGGTTCGTGACCGGTCGACTGTGGTATTCATCTGAGAACTCAATTTGATGCCACAGGTTTATTTTGTCTGACCCGGAAACCTACCCCGATCCAGATGTATTCGATCCGGAGAGGTTCCTTGGCGAGGATCAACAGCTGGACCCGCGTGAGGCATGTTTCGGATGGGGAAGGCGGTCGTGCCCTGGTGTACACCTAGCGGAGTTGTCAATCTTTATCTGTGTTGCGATGGCGCTGGCGACGTTGGATGTGTCGCAGTGTGTTGAAAATGGTGTAGAGTGCGTACCGAGGTATGACGTGAAGGAGGGGATCGTACGGTGAGTACTTATCTGGCGTTGTTTTGGTTTATAGCTGCTAAGGAATTGTCGACGGCTTCCTAGTCATGTCAAGCCATTTAAATGTCGGGTCATACCACGGTCGAAGAAGGCGGAGGATCTTCTTCGGGCTTGATCAAAAGTCAGTGGTTTGGTTTGCTCGATAATGCTTCACTCGAATGTTCGACAGCAGACAAGTTATTTATTTAATCTTGGTCATTTTATTGTTGGACTGTGTTCAGCCGAGCCGAGGCACGAGGCGAGCCCAGGATTTAGTCTATGCGTGGGAAGCGAAGTGTCTCTCCGCTCTTTCCTCGCATCGTAGTAGGCGTCTCTGTCTGTAGTCGTAGTCATCGAGTCTTTCTTTTTGCACCTGCCCACCACACCCACTCGCGGGCTGCGTCCAAACATCCATTCGACTATACACTCGACCGTCTGTTTGTCCGACGCTGCATTACTCGGCACCTGTCGAGCTCGAGCTCTGCTGCTTCGGCGCCCAACCCGCCCACACAGTGCACTCTCCCTGACAGGTTCGGGCCCAGTTTCAGACTGGAAAAGCCTTCGGCTTTTTCGCCCAACCCGAGGCTATCATACTTGTCCTTTCTCCTCTCATCACATAGCTGTACATAC
>JBBPMA010000774.1:0-17306 GCA_038090075.1 Xanthoconium purpureum | reverse complement strand
CATGGTCACCTCATAGTATCCAGGAGGGATGAGTGACTTTGCAAGGTAGGATATATGCATCCATATGTTGATGGCAGTTGTATCTAAATTGGAAGGTATTGAGTAGCCAGTGACAATGTCAGTGATTTCCATGCATATCACATATCTTGGTCTTGATGGTTGACCACTCCTTTGTAAGAATGTTCTTCATGAGGCTGTCAATGTATCCAGATAGCTTGGAATCTTCCAATGTCTTGGGTGGGATCTTGAATCTTTTTCATAAAAATGTAAATCAAATGTGAAACAAATTAGTACAAGATTTTCTGTTGTCCAAGTACATATCCATGAGTTTTCAGGAAGCTCCAAGGGATAACCAGTCAAGTTTGCAAAGAGAAGGCATGAGCATATATAATCCTTCATGATTTCCTTTGCAGCATTGTTAGTTGACAATGACAACAAGTTGAAGATTAATACTTACCTTGAACTGCTTGGAATGAATAAAGGCAGACAGCTCATCACACTCCCTTGTGTGCTCAATGGCCAATAATTTTGTGAATAGGACAATCAACATCTCATTGGTGTTAAGCTAACAAACAATTGTCAATAGACTAAAATAGAACAGAAAACACTTACCCTAGCAAAGCTATCAAGTGCATCATTCTCAAGCTGGTTTTTCCTGCAAATATTAGTTACAAACAGCTTCAGGCACTTCACAAGGCACTGCTGCAACAAGTCGGTTTCTCCAGATAATGAATGAGGCTATCATGATGGTGTGTATTGAGGAGGTGGCTGAGCCCTGGGCAAAAACAAAGGACCACTAGAAGGAAAGTGAAGTAATGAACTCAAATAGAGTCCAGCTTAATGGTAATTGTATTTGGTGTCCCTTTGTTCTTGCCCTGCTCAAGTCAGAAGTGGAAAAGGAGACTTATGCTGGGCAGGTGAAGTAGACAAAAGGAAAGGAACTGAGGATGATGGGCAGAGACTCAAGGATTTTTGAATTGAGAGGTGGTTGCACCACATGTAAATTTCATTTCCAAATGTTTCCATGTTTGTAGTTATTTGAGCAAGTACTTTGGGCTATGACCAGGTGCAATACAAGAAACTATGTATCATGAAATGAGGGATACAAATGTCCTTGCTGAAATTACAGTAAAATTGTATTATGGACTGAAGGAGGAATAGTGAACCTGCAGCCTGTCAGGAACATGGGGCAGATGACTTGAGTAATTGCTTGGTGGTACACCATACTGATGGGCATACAGTGGGGTAGCAGCACCATAAACAATTTTTTGAGACCTAGCCCTATAGGATGTAGAAGGTTCAGTGCAAAAGTGATGATATGGTATGGTATGAGCTTGGAAACTGCTGACAAAAGGTGTGGGCATCATTGAGGGATCTGCTAGTGGTATTGATTGTAACAGTTGGGATAAGCAATGTCAGTCGGTGCTAATGTGGTCCTGGAATGCTAATTTAGAACCAGGAGGAATGAGTGTTGGTAACCATGAATTAGACAAACTGGACAGACCAACAGTCCCTGTGTTGGATTGGACTGAAGTTGCTTTCCTCTTGCCTTTGTGTTTTGCATAAGGCTTCTTTACATGATTGAATGCTGGTTGCTTGGCTGATGACTCTTCTGGAGTGGCATTAGGTGTATTCTGGCTCTGTTTTTATTGCAAGAGATTGGTGGTGTTATGTCGAGCGTTGCTCTCTAGTGTTCCACGATGCTCCTAGGGCTACTCCTAGTGAGGCTTGGTGAGGCGGCCGATAGGTCTTATTGATGTAGCCTAGCAGGCAAGGGCTTAATGGCGAGGCCTTCCTGGACAGAGTAAAGCTTGTGGCGATACTTGATGGACTCAAGAGTGAGTCGTTGACTGGGCGAAGCACACGGATTAAGTGTGAACGCGAGTGAGTTCCTCAACTGTGAGGCAACGGAGTCTCAAGGGATCCGGAGGGAACCTTGGAATGGACTAGATTACAACGCGAATGTGTAGAACTAGCTGAGGAATTTCAGCGTACATGGAGGGGTTTATATACCCGTAAAGTAAGTGCACGGACCAAGGGAGATTAGGAGAATATAAGTGGGGACGGAGAGCCGTCGGAGGTCCGTACGGGAAGGTCAGGGGATCGAACATCATAAAAGGAAGCGGGAGCCCGAAGGAGAGATAGCTCCGTGAAGATGACCAATGCCTATGTCTAATAGGAGAGGGTGGAACGTAATATGTTCCTAGAATATAGTCGGAGGGCGCGGGGAGCCATTAGAAGAGCGGAAAGGGGATCATACGGGAGACCGAGGGAGGCTCGTTCCAGAAGGGATACGGAGCTCCGTGTTGCAAAGGAACTGCGGAATTAGAAGAGCAGAAAGTATCGACGGAATAGAAAAGAGATCGAGACGTATCCGGAAGGCGGAAGGCCGACGGGACAGCACGGATTAAGCATGGCAGATAGAAGCCTAACCACGTTGTAAGACGAGTGTGGATTCCATTTGTGGAATCCTAATAGGGTGTAGGTCGGAGTAGCGTAGGGTGATCCGGTCGTTTAGGTGGCATGAGCTGGTTAGAGAGGTTCTGATTGGAATACGGGAGGGTTGCCCAAGGGAGATGGTACCGAAGGGAGGTATCGTGGTGCAAGCGAGGGGCGGGGAGAGTTCCTAGGGAGGAGGACGATGGGTTGAATATGAGGAACTCCGGAGATTTCCATGGAGGGGGATCCATTCGTAGGTAAATCCGTAATATCCATAGGTAAATCCGTAACAGGTGGCATGTTTCCTGATAAATGGCACATGGATTTGGTTATGGATTGGTTGTGGAATGACAGCTGTTATGGTCAGTTACCTAGATGGACATATTTTTTTCATATGCATATTTCATTGTTGGTTCTTTCCTCTTGGACTTACTATGTCTACAGAGAACTGCTACACTTTCATGTTAGGTCCCTGTTCCTTTTCTCTTGTGTCTCTCTCTCCGGACACCCCTACCCCTGTTCTGGTTTTGCTCTTCCATTCCTGAGTGGGGTAGGTTTTCTGATTGATTGTTACTATGACTCTTGCAGACAGCACCCTCTCCTATAGATAGTTCTTTTGTACTATCTATGTGTTCCCACTTACTCATTACATTCTACAACCTTCCATTGTGTTCCATGATGATGCATTGCATAGTACTTATATTGCTCTGCTGCTGTACTCTTACCTTATGCTTATTCTTCACAATTTAAGGTATCTTGTTGTGTCCAAGACTTATCTTGAGTACCCTTGATATCTCTCTGTTTACCAATACTGTCAAGGATGTTGCATCTCCATGTGAGCACCTCTCTTGTTGGTTGATATTGGTTATCTCTGTCAACAAGGTTTCCTTTGTGTAACAACAGCCTTGACATGTTAATAGTTGTAAAGGGCAGATGTATTGACTCTGTAAGCATTGATGGGCATGTAATCAATGAGTGGCTTGATTTGTGATGTAAGTTGGTGTTCTTGTTGTTCAGATATGTTATGTATAGAGGTGCAGTGTAAGATAGGACAGTGGTGCTGGATATTGACTGCACAGACAACATTCTAATAGACAAGAATTAGCAATCTGTGTTATAGCCATGATGTGGTTGAAACAAGGGATGGATTTAATTTGGAAAGAAACCCCAAAAGGCTTATTACAATATGAGAGGCAAAATGGTTTTCAATAGGGACCAAGACCTTGCTGACTGTATCAATTTGATACTTGTCATGAAGCTTGATAACAACATGACTCTGAACCTTAGGCTTGTCTTTTTCCACTGCCATGAAGAATGTAACCTGGCAAAACTGATTTCCTTGTGATCTTAGAGCACTGGAAGCCAAGCAAAGACAGCATGCAGCCTGTGTTTTTTTCCAATCAACTGGAAGAATGATTTCCCAGTTTCCATTTGCATTTTTGCATGTTGGCAAATAGTGTTTTAAAGTCCAGTTCAGTCTGATCTTTTGAACACTCCAATTTTCTACAACTGCAATTGCAACCAATGAAGACTGGGGCTGCAGTTGCAATGAGTTGTGACCAGTCCTTCATGCAACCAGTCTTGGACCTCTACCAGATCAACATGCAATCATTGCAGATGACTTGCTGAGAACACTTGATTATCAAAATGGGCCATGATCATAACTCAACAGTTATTGAGATTAATGATCACCACTCTGACCACCATTATCCTGGCCATTGACTTGGACAACATAATTTACCACCACCACCACCACCACCACCACACCTTCTATAAGCCAAGATCTACCTACTACCAGTGTACTGCTTTTTTTTTCTCATCTTTCTTCATGACAGCTGACATGACAGCTTTGAAAACACAACATAGTCAATGTTTATGTTGACATGTGACCCTCACATTCACCCCTTTCATTTTTCTCAACCTTAACATATCACCTTCACCCTCACCCTGTCATGTTCCTTCTTCCTGCACCCTCAGTCTTATCTTACAACAATGTGGTGATGACAATGATGACAAGACAACAACAACTCTTCTGTCACTGTCACTGTCACCACAAGTCCCCCCTTGATGTGGCAACAACACAAAAACAGCAACAGCAACCACAGTGGTGTTGACATGTTGTGCTCACTTTGAGTCTTACCACAAGCCATGATGAGATCAGAATTATGAGGACAACAGCAATGGTGATAACATCAATGGAAGGATGTGAGGATAATGTCAACATGAGGACTTGAGAGCAAGGGTGAGGGGGACAACATCAATGTGAGGAGATGAGGATGATGTTGATATAAGGATACAAGGGTGATGATGAAGTGAATGTGAGGATGCAAGAGTCACAATGATGGTGATGAATACAATGTGATGACAATGATGCAGCAACAACAAGGAGATCAATGCAACAATGGTGACAATAAAGGACTATGCCAATGCTTACATGGTGACAGCAATACATCTTTATCATTGTTTTTCTCCATGCTATGATGATGAGGATACATGACCCTGAATCTTACTCTCCCACCTGTCAAACTGCATTGACAATAAGATGAGGATGTTGTGTCCCCCACATGTAGAGTAGATATGTAGTAGCTATGAAAAATGAATAAATTGTGATGTCTATATATCCATATAGAAGGTAAAAGCTGAATGTTGAAACAAAATACAGGTTAGAAAACAGAGCCAAAGCTTTGATGATATCATTATATTGAAACCAAAAAGGACAAAAAGAATAAGATGGTTAGAAAGAAATTCTGCAAAAAAGAGGGGAAAGAGGGGCAGTGTGACTACACCATGGCAAAAAATGAGAAGAACCTTAAGACAACTCTGACACAAGTGCTGGACCTTGCAAGCCCAATAGAAGGATGTTATTTTGCAGCTGGACATGTGTTCCTGAATTGATATGATGGGGAAGGAAGAGTAGGGTGGTAATGTTGAGTATATAGCCAAAAAAAACAGGGGCATCTGAGGAGTACACCCAGGCAATTTACTGACCTTCAAAGCCCTAGGGACCATGTTGTCCAGCAGGTGGAGATGTATTTCTAAAGTGATATAATAGGGAATAGGGGGGATAGGATAGCAATATTGAAAACATTGTGAAAAAGAATTATGAGCACCTTAGGAGGATGTCCAGTGATGTTTGGGACCTTGAATGCAGGCAGGACCATGTTGTGCAGTAGCAGGATATCTATAAGGTTAGAACATATATTTGAAATGTATTAGATCTATTGTTGGCAATGAAAAGAAAATGAAAGAATTGCATAGCTGTAATCTGAACCAAATGTGTCTTGCTTGATTTGAATTGTCGATGAATGATTATGTTCTGTTAAGTTGGATCAAGATGAGCAAATTTTGCCTGAATAATTGGAATGCAAAGCACTTGAATTGAACAGATATTGATAGTAGAATTGCATTTGCTATATATATTCCAATCTGAGAAGTAAACCAAGTACTGGTTCAAGACTCTTAAAGCAGATGTGCGATTTCCGAGGTCACATCAACACTCATTGCGATTCTGCGATGAGTATCACAAGAACATGCCAAGGTGGTTTATCAGCATTTGGAAACAAATCCTACCCATGACGTCAGTAGGAACCAATCCTTGTACTTCAGGCAAACAAGGCAAACAGCGAGAGAAATCAATGTAAAATCCGCATTTCCGCATATGGCGGAAATGCTCCAACGAGACATCAAAGACAATATTTGGTATACAGAAACAACGTGTTGTCAACAACAGCTACATCTCAAAACACGATCGAATGAAAGAACAGTGTTTAGGAGTGTTCATACAAGTCTGCACATCCGCACACAACGGATATGCGGGATTGAAGTATCATGACGAGTGGTTGTCTCTACACGTGAATAAAACATGGATTCAAATACACATTTCCGAACATCATGATAAACAGGAATATCATGCAAGAGCACTGATAAACATAACAAGAACGCATCAATATCCGCATACCCATATGAAGCGGATATGCGTGTGGCTATAAATGTATTGTGTACATACGATTAGATAGAGTTGCATGAGATGACTGAGGGTGTGGTGAACACTCCTATGACAATATGGACTAGTTTCGACGAAGACCATTAGTGGGTATGTATTGTGATAATGAGCAGATACATTCAATAACGAGAGCATTTGAAGGATCCACATCCACCATCGGTGCTGGACTCCGCGGCACGCTTCTGAACAACTCATTCCAACATTTCTCCATTTTGAGACAATGTACGTGCCATTTCAAGCGTGGCCACATGGGAAACTAAGCAGAAAGGACCATAGGTTTTGTCCGCTAATTGTTCTGCCATGTGTGTATATCTCGCATTGACCTGGCTAGAGGTGAGAGTAAACCAGGAGACATTGAATTTAGGTGATCGGAAGATTCCTGAACCGCGCGAAATCGCAAGACCCATGCGAACTAGGTTGAACGGCATAATCTCCTTGACATCTGCAAAACATTAACGAGTTGGGTACACTCATGAGGGAGAAGGTTGACGCTAACTGTGTTTCTTCGTCCATGGATCTCCCATAGAGCCTTTGTGTGAATTCATGTATGTCCGCAAGGGGGATGTCTCTTCATACAGCGTGACAATGAAGGTCGTCATCATAATGATGAATGGAATCGGTTCCTTCATCCCCTTGCGATTTGGATCTTTGGGGCTGGCCCATGCGCATTGGCGAACGATCGGAGTGGAGTCTGCAGAGGGTAGGATGTCATGGGGTTTCGCTTCATTACAAACCCTCGGAATACATTTGCTGAAAATGATCGCGTAGACAAGGGCAAGTTTGTGAAGGCGCTTGGTGCCATCATAGTGCTCTTTAACCCAGACATAGGTTTCCTTTACATAGCTGGCATTGGAGGCCTGTGACCACGTTATGGAAGCGACATCCCATTCTCGTGGCAAGCAGGTTTTGGGTAGAATCTCAGACAGATTTCTCAGGGAGATTCCACCACATGACCATTCCGCACGAGTGTCATTTGAAATTGCTTGCTGAGTAGCCCCATCGAGAGCAGAGATTCTTGGGTTTGTGTTGTTGTTCAGTGACAGTGACGCAGATTTGCCCAGATTAACCCAAACGGAATGCACAACGGTCGTGCAAGGTTGCCCTGCCATCCTCGTGGAGTTGGGACTCCAAGGAATATTGTAAACTTTGTTGGTGGTGAGCGCCCTGCAAATCATCGCTTTCATGAGATCATGGAAATCGGAAGCGACGTTGACGTCCGTTTGAAATAACTTGGCGGATTCATTGATGACGACACGGAATAAAGACAACGCCCGCCCCGCCTTCCAGAATGGGGGATGGATTCGCGGTCCGGATGGATTCGCGGATTCAACCACTTCGTGTGCAAACCATGTCACTGATTTCTGTCCGATCGTAGATGCTGGAAGACCATGGCGCAGGTTGTCTTGATCGGAACAAACCGCAGCAACAAGTTGTTGGTAGGCGTCGTTCTCATATGCCAACGGATGTTCCTGCCTCCGCCACAACTTGAGCGCCGTATCTCTGTCTCTCGCATGTGAACGGAGAGCAATATCGAGGTCATCAAGCTGGCCTCTCAGGTCCTCTTGAACACCACTTGTCACAAGATTGACAACATCGCGGACATAAACCCCGCATGCCTTTTCACATCCATATAGGACGTATCGGTCCTTGACTGACATCGTTGGATGGTAGTTATCCGGGAGATGCAAGAACGCGTGCTTCATGAGAAACATTGCCTGATAGTTCTGCCATATTCGATTAACATTTCGCAATCCCGCAAATCCGATGCGTGCGCATGTGCGGAACTCCTTACCTGGTAGTGATCATGCCCGTAATTGTATGTCTGAGATTTCTTGCTGGCACTCAGTGGCTCGTTGTTCCGCATCGGCCATTGTCCGTAACGCACTTCTACTTGGTGTGGTAACAGGGGCGATAATGAAATGACATCCGAAAACGATGGCATTCCATCATGCGTGAGGCCCAGCGACATCCACAGCGGGTCCATCAGTCCTTTTGTTAGAACCTTAGCATTACCTGTGTGCAGGTAATTCAGTGCCCTCTCCAGGCAAGCCACCAGCTCCACCCAGTAGGGTGGCACCGTCCTCAGGTGATCAAGGTCCTCGCGAAATTTCCTCCAGATGTTGCCCTGTAACGCACAAATTCCGAATCCTGTCCACTCGAAAACCTGTGGCCATATCTACAATGCATTACATCAATATTGAATATGACAAGCACATACGATATACTGACCTCAGGTTTGAATATCACCAGGTGCTCTTTCAGCACATCAAGTACTTGTCCATGAGACCATATGTCAGTCAAGGGGACAATGATATCCATGAACAATGATCTGTGACACATGAGTTCTTTGAAATTCGCACCACAATTACAACTTACCGCCCATTTCGACGCCCTACAGGCATCCGTCTCATGTCAACTCGGTATACATTTTCAACTCGTGTCGATGTATCCACATTCACCCCTGTGATCTTCTGGTGGTAGCGTTCGAATGGCAGCGCCTGAGAACATGTATCGCGGAATCGTCTGGCCTTGTTCCTATTTCCATCGGATCCATGGTATGTTCCAGAGAACGCTGCTGTCAAGGTGCCGACTTGCACTTCATGATACCGCGCAGCTGTTCTTACTCGGTGAGACAGCATATTATATCCCTGTGACGCGATCCCTTCGATCAATGTGCTGGTTCCATATAATAGATCCGCCTCGATGTCATCTTCATCTTCCCAATTGTTCTCGTTCTGTATCCGCGCATTCAACAACTTCAGTTGTCGCGAAAATGGTGTCATGAGTCCCTTCGCTTGAAAGTGTCCCACCATCCGCAAGCCTGCCATCGGGTACACATAATGCTCCGTGATTAATGTGTCATCAATGCAGCCTGTCTCGTCGGCCATTCCATCCTTCTGAAACAGTTCATGGATTCGATGCAGGTTGAAAACCATCCCATTGACTGGTTGTCCTTCTTCAATAATCGCCTCGCGACGTGGAATGCGCATGCCATCGACATCGTAAATGTGCTTCTCAAGTCCTGCCTCGTCTTCAATCGGGTATGTCTCCAGATCGACGGCTGATCGTTCCTCACGATCCGCTGAATCAAATATTTCCTCTCCATGAAGCTCGTGCAAGGCTTCGACTGGTATGTCATCCCATTGAGCTACTGGTACCAACCTGCTCAGTGTCAGCACCACTCAAATTGTTGCTGTTCGTCATCCACTTACTGGACATGCGTCGCCAACGTGAATGTAATTTGACGCATATGCCTGTAGTCGTGTATGCGATTCCAATGCGTCGCTTCTTGCTCCAGATACCCATCGTTCCCATGGCATATCTTTTGATTCTGCCCATATCGCACAGCAATCGTTATGGGCACGTTGTCCAAAAGAAATCGACTATTGTTCCATCCTTGGATGTCACTTTCGACTGCGCGTGAGACCCAATCATCCCAGTCTTCATCAATCGCCTGGTGGAGCGCCTGTACATCCTCGAGTCGCATCTCGTAGATAACACGATCGTTTAACACCATCCCTCTGAACAAAATCAATAAGCAATTGATTTGAACGTTGAGAAAACAAAACCCGCAAATCCGCATGCTGCGCATCTGCGCCTTCTACTTCATCTGAGCAGACGGAACATTTCATCTATGTCATCCAAATCATGAATGAACATGTGGAATATGCACCGATGACCATTTACGCGATTCCGCCAGCGGCGGATTTGTGCATTCTCGTCGCAGCAATTCCTTCGACTATGATGTCCAGAACACGATCATGTTCAACACCAAATCTCAGGTGCCACCGGTGCATTATATAGTCGACTCTCCGCCCACCCGTGCTTTGCGGATCTGCGCATGCACCACGTAGCGTCAAACCAACTGCGACTCACATCAGATTTGTACTCTCTCGCACCGATTCGATGGTCAAATCAGGGAAATCGTCCAGAAGGTAAATGTCCCGGAACGTTTGCTTCTTCAGATGATACGCAAGATAGACAATCATCTGGCAATATTCTTCCTCAGAAAGGCTCGTATCCTTGCTGTCTTCCAATGCGTTCGAGCCGTTGCTGTTCGCTACCGTTTCCTCCTCGTCCAGAAGATCATCGTCCACAAAACTCCACGGAACCATCGCCAGCCAGATCTCCTCTTGATGGTACTTCCCGATATACAACATCCGCTGCGTTGAGTTGAATCCCAGGTCCCCGTACCGCGCACGCCATTGTTTTTCTCATCGGTGGACATCCAGGTTGAACGTATAGCTGACATCCCCGCGCGCCGTAGGTAGCACAGCGTGCAGTCCTCGCTTTCCTGGAACCAAAAGGTAGTAGTCCAGAAAGTGTTCGCGAGCTCCCCATGCAAGCATCGGATCATCCTTTCCGAATAGAAACTCCCCATCAATCTCCACCCTCTGGTGCTTTTGCATCCGCTGGATAGCAGTACGCCTCTTGTCCGCCATGAAGTCTTCTCGCAATGTCGACAATTTCACCTTCTGCGGTCGCGCTCCTTCAAACCCCGCAATTAACATCGTCCCGGCAACATGGTCCAGTGCGATGATTTGCTCCACTTCGTCTTGTCCAATCCCATCGTCGGCCTGCAGGTCCAATGGAATGTCTCCAACCACGAACGGATGTATGTTCCTGCTCTGTGTTTCAGCCTTTTTCTGCCTCTCTCTCTTTGCCAAACTTACTCCATGTCTTTTCGGGAATAGCTTCTCTTCGTCCTTTGTAGCGCGCAACGTGTGTGTGGTTAACTGTGTCAGAAAGATGTCGTGGTTTGTTTGATCCTTTGTTTGTCCCGCGTTCTCCGCACTTTGTCTTAGCCGTCGTTTAGTCGTTTGATGTTTTTGGCAATCTCCTCTCTTTTTTGTCGGTCCAACCCTGGCTTCTCGGACATTTCGTTATGCCCTCATCCTTAATTATACACCATGATCAATATTTTGTCGCTTTCAACATCAAACTGAGATCTTCTGTTGGAATGTGTGTCTATGCTGCCATGGGTGCCCATGGTACATCATTGCTACACACCTAGAAGAGCCAAATGTAACATGACCCTTCCAGTCCCATTTAAGAGCACTCCTGATGATCAAACCAGGCACACAAGCACTGCTGTGCGCAAGTTAGTCAATCCAACAGTCCTCAGAGTGGATGGAAAGGATGCAGGAGATCTTGATCATGTCGACAAACATCCAGATGCATCCTTGGCACCAGATCTGAGATGTTCACACAACAATTAGGGTAGGTTCCTTGTCAAGCCACAACAGACCAATCAGGGTCAGCATCTGTCGTACATTCCCCACCATGCCCACAAATGGAACTCTATTTTTTTCAGCCCCACCTGATAGCCACACAAGTCTGCCCACAATCAAGAATGCCTACAAGATGCAGCCTTCCCACTCTCTTGCAATTCTCTGTTCCTTTCATGTGGCGGTTCTCCTGGATCATGAGAATCTCTTCCAAACCCTTATGCACTCATTGCAGCATTCATATTCCAGTTCATTGTGTTACATCGAGCATTGCTTTCTAGTGTTCCACTGATGCTCCTAGAACTACCACCTAGTGAGACTTTGGTAGGCTGGCCAATATGTCTTATTAATGTAGCCTAGCAGGCAAGGGCTTATTGGTGGGGCCTTCCTGGACAAGAGTAAAGCTTAAAGTGATACTTGATGGACCTAAGAGTAGGTTGTCAGTTGGGCAAAGCACATGGACTAAGTGCAAATGCGAGTGATCCCTCAACTGTGAGGCAATGGGGTCTCAAGGGATCTGGAGGGAAACCTTGGAATGGACTAGATTACAATGCGGATGCATAGAACTAGCTGGGGAATCCCAGTGTACATGGAGGGGTTTATATACCTCTAAAGGAAGTGCATGGACCAAGACAGAATGTAGGCGTAAGTGGAGAGTGGGGGTCCATAGGGACTCCATGTCTAAAAGGAGGAGCAGAGAGCCATGAGAAGAGCAGAAAGGGAAAGCATACGGGAGACCAGAAGAGATCCATTCCAGAAGAAATACAAAGCTCTAAGGCACAAAGGAATTGCGGAATCAGAAGAGTGGAAAGAATACAGAACGTACGGAAGACCGAGATGAAAGTGGAAAGAGACCGAGATGTATCCGGAAGGTGGAAGGCCAATGGGACAGCAAGATCTAAGCACAGCAGATAGAAGCCTAACCATGCTGGAAAACTAGAAAGAGAATCCAGAATGAGACAAAGGGGTCCAGGCATTGAGAGGAGCAGAATAAGGGACAAGGTAGTTGTTGAGGGGAAGAGAGAGGTCATCCCATGGAGCTAGGGAAAAGGAGGGGATCCCGTCGAAGGGCACAAAATCTGTAATATATTGCCATGTATGCTCAATAAAAATTTATGTTCTTTTCTTTTTTCTTCCTAATTTTTCATGTGTCTCTCATCCAATAGCATTACATTCACCCTGTGTCATCCATGTACACTACAATGACATTTTTTTCATGCACTGCTCAGTTGTGACCACAAGGAAAAGACTCCAATTTCGCAAGACAAATAATATGCAATCATCTATTGTACATACATTGACAAAGCAAACAAACAACAATCAAGATGTGCATACCCAAGAAAAGAACAAATGACCATCAATGCATGCAGCAACCATCCCTTCATTTGGAGCTGGCCATCCCATTCTCACTTGCTTTATGACCATGAGCAGATGTAGATGCCAACATGTCCACATCTGTTGCAGATGAGTGTGACATACCAGGGAGGACCATCAAAGAACCATGCATTGTTTGCACACCCATGCACACAGGTTGTCCACAGTAGTAGTAGTTGGTGACATCAAATGGTGGAATGTTCACAGGGTATTCACCCATTGCATGAGCAGGAGGGGCCATCAGATTCTGGGTGCACACATGGTCCAGTTCAGCATAAGATGGCCACTGGGCATATGGGCCAGGCATAGGCAGGTAGTTTCCATGATAAGCATGCAGAGGAGGATACCATCCTCCACCCATGACTGGCATGTGATCAGTAAAACCAAAGGGTGCACCCTCATTCACAGTGGCTCACATAGGCTTGTGCCCTTCCTGAGATGGCATGCAAATATTGTTCTTGAAGGAAAGTGGCAGACAGGGAAAGACCACATGCTCAGAAATGATGGAATTACTGTTCCCATGGTCACCTGCAGTCCTGGCAGCCATCATGGGAGGAGGAGCAGGAATGGGGACAGAAATGGGAGCAACAACAACAATGGGTGCAGGAGCAACCACAGGAGTGGAAATAGGGATACAAATGGGAGCAACATTGGAAGTGTTACGTCAAGCATTGCTTTCTAGTGTTCCACAGTGCTCCTAGGGCTACCACCTAGTGAGACTTGGTAAAGCGGCCGATAGGTCTTATTGATGTAGTCTAGCAGGCAAGGACTTATTGGTGGGGCCTTTCTGGACAGAGTATTGCTGAGAGCGATACTTGATGGACTTAAGAGTAAGTTGTTGACTGGGCGAAGCACACAGATTAATTGTGAACATGAGTGATCCCTCAACTGTGAGGCGACGGAGTCTCAAGGAACTGAGAGGGACCTTGAAATGGACTAGATTACAACGCGAATGCGTAGAACTAGCTGAGAAGTCTCAGCATACATGGAGGGGTTTATATACTACAAGGGAGAGTGCATGGACCAAGACGGAATGGAGGCATAAGTGGAAAGCGGGAGCCCATAGGGGTTCCATATCTAAAAGAAGAAGCAGAGAGCTGTGAGAAGAGTAGAAAGGGAGTCATATGGGAGACCGAGAGAGATCCGTTCCAGAGGATACAGAGCTCCGTGTTGCAAAGGAACTGCGGAATCAGAAGAGCAGAAAGATACGGAACATACAGAGTGCCGAGACGAATGTGGAAAGAGACTGAGATGTATCTGGAAGGCGGAAGGCCGACAGGACAGCAAGATCTAAGCACAGCAGATAGAAGCCTAACTGTGTGGGGAATCTAGAAGGAGAATCCAGAATGAGATGGAGGGGTCCAGGCATCGAGTGGGGTGGCATAGGGGACGAGGAAGTTGCCAAGGAGTAGGGAGAGGTCGTTCCATGGAGCTAGAGAAAAAGAGGGGATTTCATTGAAGGGCACAAAATCCATAACAGGAAGTGGAAGCAGCAACAGGGGCAGGAATAATCATGGGAGCAGCAGTGACTTGTACTTGAGTACTATTAGCACAACCTTGTTTGGCAGCCTAGAGCTTCAAGACACCTACATCAATGGTTTCCACCCACACAGCTGAGGCAATCTTTTGCCTTTTCTTGCACAAATCAAAAGGATCCTCACCATCATCAACCATGTTGCAAGGTAAATTTGTGTTGTCATCAGGCATGGCTTCTGTTGGGATCATACCAGTGGAGCCATTGCCAGAGGGTTTACTCTGAGGGAGGTACTCATGAAGAGACTCAGCGTTATCAAAGTAATCTCAAGGTAAAGGAAGTTAGGCAGCAAGGGACTAAGTCACAACCAGATGAGTTGTGGATCGCAAGACTAACACTGTAATTGTGCAAAACAAGAATAAGGAAGAAATACAGGCTATGTGGTATATAAGTACTATGGATTATGTAAGTGGAATGCCATAGAACTGAGTGGAATAAAGGGGACACATGACTACTGTGAGAGAAGTAGTCAGAGGAGTAGATAGTCCTATCAGAGGGATATGAGATCAAAGAGGAAGAAGTATTGGGGAAGTAGAGATATCAAAGGTAAGTAAGTAGTCAGTCTTGTCTTCATGATAAGGGAAGAGATCAAAGTAAACCCAATGTATGGTGCAGATGAGAAAGAAGGTATGACAGAGAAAAAGTATTGTAACACTAATGAACCTCTCCTCGTTTTCGATTGTCTCTGCTGCACCCCCTGCCCCTGCCCCATCAACATCACCTGCTTCCTCTGGTCCCACCATCCCTCCTGCCCCAGTAAACCCATCGATCCTACCTCCCCTTCCTCCACAACCCCCAGCTCCGGTCAATCCTCCTGCTCTCCCTGTCAATCACCACCAGAACTGTTGAACTGAAAGCGGCACTCCCTGCTGACTTTTTGGAAGATCCTGAGGATGCCATTTGATGGATGAAAGCAATAAAGGCCTACTTCACCATCAACTCCTCCATCTACATGGATGACAATGAAAAGATCATGACCACCCTCAACAAAATGAGCAAAGGATGAGGACTTCAGTTCGCTGAAATGTGGTATGATAAGATGGCTGATGCTGCCTTTCCTGCCACAGAAAAGACCTTTGACAAGTTTGCTGACAATTTTGCATCCACCCTCTATCCTTACAACCTGGTTGAGACATCCAGGAATGAGCTATACAAGCTTAAACAACAAAAGAAGGAAAAGAAAACCAAAAATGGCAAAAGAGTCATTGACGATGGCTTCCAGACTTACATCATGAAATTCCAGATCCTTGCCACCAAAGCTCAGATGGGTGATACTAAGGAAATTATAGCATGCTTTGCTACAGGACTGGATTCCCAGATCTCCACCATGATCCTTTCCATGTCAACACCCCCCACTAAGATTATGAAATGGATTAACAAGGCTTGGGACTTCCACACCCAAAAAATGTGTATCCTTGCCCTTCGTGGAGGATATGATCTGGGTCATTCATCTTCATCCTCCTCATGTTCTGCCCAAGATCTTGATGCTATGGATGTGGATTTTGTACATCTCAAAAAGCTTACTCCTCCAAAATGCACTCACTGCATTTGAGAGGGTCTCTGCTTTAAATGTCGCAAGAAAGGACACAATGCAGACCATTGTAACACCTATAAGGGATCCTCTCAGGGTCAATCTCGGCCACCCAACCATTGTCCCCAACAAATTCGCTCCACTGATATCCCCACCTCTACTACTGCTACCATTGCTCCCATCACCCCCATGGATGCCTACGTCCAAAACTTTGTAAACCCAGGGAAGAAGCGAGGAAGAAATTCTTTGAACCTTGAAACTTTGCTATGAGGAACCAAGAGAAGACATGGCCATTGCCACTATATTTGATGCCATCCCCTCTGATAAGGATTTTTGAAGTGGGAAGTCACCTCAACATTTTTTTCCCATGATTTAGCCCATGTACTAGTAGCCTTGCCCAATGAACAAACTGTTCACATCCCCATCAAACTGGCTACTGGAACACAAATCGTCAAAACCACCATAATTATTGACTGTGGAGCAATTGGAAACTTCATCGACATAGGCCTTTTAATTAAGGCAAATTTTCCCCTGAAATGCCTCCCCAAACCCATCCTCACCTACAATGTGGATGGAACAACTAACGCCAAGGGAACTATCTGCTGGAAAGCACACACTGACATCCTGTTCCCCCAGTCCAAAGAAGCCATAGACCTGATGGTCTTGAGTCTGGAACAATGACAAGTCATACTAGGAATGCCTTGGCTGTGCAAATGGAACCCTAGAATCGACTGGGTTGCCAATACGATCTCCATCCCCAAATCTCCACACCCCTCTTCAATGGACTATATTCCACAACAATATTTTCTCTGATGGCTTGGCCTTGATGCAGATCGAAAAATCTCCAGCCAACTAAACAAACAGGAAGCCTGGCTGAAAGGAGAAGTCATTGGAAAAACCACCATTTCCATCCAGAATATGCAAACCACTGAAAGAAAAGAGCCCTCTATCCCTGAATGGTGTTGCAACTTTGTGGATGTGTTCTCCAAGAAAACACATGATCAACTCCCCCCTCACCATCCCTATGATCACACCATTGAACTTTGTCCTGATTTCTTCCCAAAAATTGTGAAAGTATACTCTTTGAAGCCATAGAGAAATGGAAACCCCCCACTTCAGTCAAAGGAGTCTGATCATTTATGGGATTCACCAACTTCCACAGGAAATTCATTCCAGATTTCTCCAATATTGTCGCCC
>JBBPMA010000773.1:0-17343 GCA_038090075.1 Xanthoconium purpureum | reverse complement strand
TGCAAGCCTTTCACGGTCCCGAATGGGACCACTATGTGTTGGTACCACTGGCAATCTGAAGGATAAGTTGGCAGCCACTCATCGAAACCTACCTGCTCTCCGCGTATCTTTCACGAACTAACGGTTTTGTCGGACTTTTCCTTACGGAGGTATGCAGATCCGATACTCGGCCGAGACCAGCCAGATCTTCTATTATGTACATGACATACGTCCGAGCATTGCCTCTGAATCAAGGGGTCAGGACCGCACACATGAAGATAAGGACTGACTTGGAAACACGTTGACCACGAATTCTCATGGTTGTCTAGACACCATGTATATGTTGATAGCACTGCAACCAAAGCAGCATTCTGCCAGAAGCTGTGAATTGCGTGCCATATCCTATAGCCTATACAGCCGCACTGTGGTGATCGTTGTCTTTGGCGGCGGTAAGCATGATGAGTATGTGCTCAACTCGATGATGCCACGTCAGCACGTCGCAACCACGCCTAACTGGGGATCCCATGCCAGATGGGTCGGTGACTCTGCGCTGTATCGCCGAAAGGACTCTTCCTTCTACCTCTCAGGTGGTAATTTTCGTAAAGAAGCCGAATCCTTGGACTCGGCCTGAACTCCCATGCCTTCAAATTGGGCCAAGGACAGACTTGGTAATGATGAAGCACCTGCCTGTAGACAATGTCCTTTGTTTAGCAGATGCATCGACCCAACGTACTTGAATTCGGAAAATACTTGATGTAAACCTCTCACAGATCCAGCAAACCTCAGGGTCCGTGACAAAAGTGTGACACGGCGACTTGGCAGAACCCTAAGTTACGGGACACCGGCCGGAGGATAAGTGTCATTACCAATTACAGTATGCATGCTCCGGAGAGCTAGAGATTGCAACGAGACTCTGTGTATGATACAGCGCAAGATCGAGAAAGAACTTTAGGAACGACACTGTATGTACACCAAGGCGACCCATACTCGCCAGTATGGGTTGCTCTGCGGGTGGTTCGTGCCTCGAATGGGGACGGTCGGGGGAAGACTGCGCTTGAATAGACACGGTTGGGGTGATCAATAAGCTTGGCTGATGCTCGAACAGGCATGACTGGGGAAGTGAGCGAGCGCTGGCGGTCAAATAGACATGGCCGAGGCAGGACTCTGGTGCTTCGAACACAGTGGGGTGTGCGACGGGGGCTCACACTCGAACGGGTACAATGGAGGTGAGCAGCGAGTGCCCAGACACCTGGCTTTTGAACAGATGCGATGGAAGTGTGCAGCAAGCACTTGCGCTCAAACGGGTTGTGCCTATCAGGAATGCGAGATGGGCGATGACGCTCAAACGGGCGGTTGGGACTGCGGACAAGTGGCGGTGGATAGGCAGCAGCCCCATATACTTCCGCTAGGGGGTTAGCTCGAGGGACTTAGCAAATATTCACACACTTTATTTTCTGCAAGTAACCACCGAAAGCTCATCTTCTCCCGCCTCTGAGACATAAAAAGAAAACAGAAAACAATGAAATTTCAAGAGCTTAGTTTTCAACAACTTATTGCAGGCCGATTTTCACTACTTATGGTGTACCGTTATCTTCTGCTTTTTGAGTCCTTTTGTCACGCTTTGTCATCGATCGTTTGCTGGATCTGTGTGAGGCCTACCTTAGCTAAATTGCTGGGGTGACAGCACAAAACAGAATGAAGTAGGGAAGAGTTCGACAAGCGCATAGTAAGGTGTATACGAGAACGTACTACTTGAAAGAATCAACTTACCTCTACTTACTAGCTCAACCTGCTCAACAGTGCTTGCATGCATCGGGGTCTGCGACGGCACGGGTCGGAAATGACTGCCATGACTCGGACACGTGTGTGTGCCTGTATTTCATTTATGTAACTCGTCCCCCTCGCGAGAGTCGCACTATCCACACTGGCGCTAAGCATTACAAGTTTGGGCACGCAATCTGCATTTTCTTGACTTCGAGGCAGCACCTAGCAGGAAAGGCTAAGTCCGCCGGGACACCGCCTGGCAACTGGCTAGCAACCCCCCAATTTTCACGCCACAGCATACTCTCACACCTGCACTAAAACGTACAGGTTCGGCGTTTCCCTCGCCAGCCCACAGTGGATATTTACTGCCAAATCCCAGACAAAATGATGTTCCAGTAAGCCAAATTCGTCCGTCTCCACTCCACGATGACCACTGTCGAAGGTGATCAACATCCTGAACAACAGTCCCATAGTCAACCCCCTACACACACACTTGTTGACGAGGAACCGGACAGACAGGCCAGCCGACCTTGGTTCAGGAGGCCGCATATCGCATGGTATATCGTGTGTTATCTCTCATGAAACCACCACCTGACCATGCAACAGGATCCTGTGTATCAAAACCCTCGCTGCCCTCTCTTTTGGCATGGGGTCTGGGCCTCGTGTTGAAATACTAACGGAAATCATCTGCAGAGAATATTACCATGATCGCCAACAATCAGGCGGTCTGGGCATTACTACAATTGCTGGTTTCCTCCACAACAACCTACCGTCCGTCGTACAGGTGTGTCTCTCTCACCCAATGGCTAAAACGTATCTTAGCGTTCCTGGCATTGCTGTACACAAGGCAGTCGGATATTCTTCGAACTCTTTTGGAAAGTGTACTGGTGATCCAACAGTACAGGCACAGGTCGCGAAGGTTAATTCAAGTATGTACTATTTCATCCATGTCCAATGGTTGCATGTGAATTACACGAAATCTCCAGCATTCGCGATCATCGGCGGGGTCTTAGGGTTCTTTACCGCTGGCTGGTGGGGAGGGGTGGGTAGTCATTCTGTCCTGTCGCCTCTCACACGGACCATTCACGCTAGTATATGGATCGCTATGGCCGGACCCGTATCTTGGGCATGGTTATATTCACGTCGATCCTAAACGACTTCCTCACGCTACTGGTCTACTTCTTTCCCAACAAGATTCCTGGGGGATACTGGATTCTGATTATCGGTCCATTCGTGGAGGGTATGTTGGGGAGTAAGTCCAAACACCGTACCATTTCTTTCATTCATTGTCTCCACTAGCTCCCTCAACTCCCGCCGCTGCGGAAACAACATATATGCGTGACATCTCAGAACCTCACGAGCTGTATGTAGTTCTTCGCAATGGATGTGGCCCGACTACTCATCACTTGCCAGTTCTCGGAACTTTTCCTATCTAGTCGGCATTTTCCACATCGGTGGGACTCTTGGCCCCATTATCAGCGGCCTTCTTGCCGAACGCACTGGCACCGTCATATCCGTTCTTTACGCTACAACTATCATTCACCTCATATATGCTTTCATCACGTGGTTCGCAATGCCAGAGTCCGTCAGCGAAGCCTCAATGATTCATGCGCGCAATCGGTATGCGAACGAATTGGCATCAGCGGCTGATGCCGCCGTTGGACCTTTCAGACGGCGGCTTCTAGTGTTTAGCAGGGCATTCTGGGATTCGTTCCCGTTGCATGTGCTGACACCAAAGCGCCTTCCAAACTCTCGATGGAAAAGGGATTATAACTTGGCCCTGTTAGCCCTCTCTGCGGTGTTAATCAACATGATCATGGTGAAGTTAGCCTGATGTTCTGCAATGCCTACGTGGCTTACCCAGGCCCATAGTCATCTATCGGAGAAGTATTTCAATATGGATTGTATATCTTCAAGTGGACAACACTGCAGGTAAGGTGCTTGGTGGTCGCCCTAGCATTGCTAACGTTTCTAAGTAGCTTGGCTACTTTATCAGCGCATCTGGGTTCTCAGCCGCTATTTTCCTCACGGTGATTCTCCCTGGTAAGCGACCTAAATAGATTACTTGTTGACCATGACTCAAACACTCACTAGTCGTGGTCAGTGTACTGAAGCGGGCGCCAGCTAACCCGCGGCACACCGATGATATGAGGCAAAAGACTGTCTTCGACCTCAACATTCTTCGAGTGTCCAGTTTAGTCATCGCAGTCGGTTATGCCTTGATGCCGCTTGCTCCCACTGGGTTTATCTTCACCCTGTGTTACATGGTAACTACCTTTGGTCAAGGCTTCATTCCCGCTGTCCAGAGTGTAGCACTCATGGTGTACGCGAGTACATCGGGTCAAGATAACGCTGGTCGTCTCCTCACCACATTCGGTGTAGTCTACAGCTTGGGGTGTGTATATTTCTTGACGTCCGTAAAAGATTCTCACCTTATCGATGCTATGTAGTGGCCGTCTCTTCGGTCCCTTGCTTTATGGGGTTGTCTTTGCCAACACTGTGTCCTTCTTTCCGACTGCCATATTTTGGATGTCTGTCGGGTGTGCCTTGGCGATGTTTCTCCTTTTGGCGTTCATTCGACTGCCGATTTTACCACGGGAGGCGGACCAACGGGATGGTGTCGTACTCCGTGACGACGGGGATGACGTTCACCCTGAGATGGAACCCCTTTTGGATCACGAGGCGCAGGTCTGAGGAGCGGGTCGATATGATCAGAACCAAGTTGGGGGAGGGGGCGACGGGCGTCGTCTACTGGTACATGCTATTGTTCGCCCTGGAGGTGTAATTAGGACGGAGATGTAGACTAGATCTAGGGTGCTTGTACATGCTATCGAGAACACGAAGTTCTACTGTGAGTATATTTTACATAAATTGGACACTGGGCCTATTCTTCACCGCAAGGTTACATACACCTCACGATCTTTGGTGCTGGACCTCGATTGAGCCTACGCCGGCAGGGGGACAACAACTGAGCATTCGGGGCTAAATGAGTGCGTATGTTATGATGGTTGTCAACGCACTGACGTCACGGCCAGTGCGAAACGTGTTTGGCTGTTACACACGCCTTACGTTTTCATCAGGGAGTGTAGGCCACAGTGAGCCGTCCGATGCCAATTTTGTCAGGCTCCGTGATGCCCGAGAATAGGACGGACCGCCGTCTGGGACCAGGCCCCATCAATTTAAAATACCGAAAGTGCGCAGATAGGCTTCGACCCACTCCGGTAATAGTACGCATCATAATACATGCGTTACACTGAAATATCTTCAAGGGGCACGTACATACGGAATTGTAGCATGTCGATTGTCACCTAATTCACAAGGCGAATCAAGGATGGTGACAAGGAGGATATTCGGGCGATGCGACACGGTGCTTTGATGTTTTGCTTGTCGCCTGTGTGAGGACCGTAGTCAGAGACGTAGATGGTAACGCAGCGTTTGACGTATTCGTGATGCTCCATACAACCAGTCAGGCTGTGTCTGGGCGGCGTAGCGTGAGGGATCAAAGCTGGTCAAAGGCGAGCGTAATGATTACTGTATCTATCAATCGATAGATAGATCTTTGGGCTTGGTGTCGGGGCGACGCGGTTGGCGGTTGTGGTCCCGTCTGTCTGAAGTGCTCACCGGTGCTGAAGACGATGATCCAAGATTTAGTGGACCTCGAGCGGTGTGATGCTTTACTTGGGGTACAAAGACAACCACAGCTGAGTAGGCCCATCTATATGTGAGCACTTGTGATAGGGCGCACAAATAAACCTTGATATGGTCTTGAGCGATTTCAGCGTACACGACGAGTTCGTAGAGAACAAGATATGAAACTTGAGCGATATGTAACGGCCTGACCAACGTCAGCAGATTAATGCCGTTCTGGTTCCTGGCCTTCTCGGCTCCAATACTGTCAACGAGAAGCCACTGGCAGAAGCATCCTGGCCGGAGTGATGACCCCACTGTGCCAACATACATGACCCTGCAAAGAAGGTACTGACGTTCGCGATGGACTGAGGTCCGGTCGACATGAGCTCTGCCAGCATTTATTTGAGAGAGATTGACTGCATAGCCCTTGTCTTCAGTTCTTACCGAGGTCTCCACAGCGACATGATGGAAGAGTCTAATGGTACCCCACTATTCAGCCAGGTATCAAGGTTCGTCTGCTCATCCATTGCAACAAGATGTTGAAGTGTAGTGATGAGAGCCATTCCCACGAAACCGCTCAGTACTTCCGCATTGGGTTGCTTTCGCTTTGGTCACTGGCAACCTCCAACAGCCTAACCTGAGCGCTACGGTTTCCCCCTTGCAGTCTATCAAGAGTCCAGCAGACCTCGAACGACGGTCTTGTCAGTACAGTCGTGTTGTACATGATGTCAACTCACATCAGTGTTGTAGAGAAGCATGCATCACCCTCCTTCTCGCCTTAACCCGGTCGCCCAGCAGGAGGTCGACACTCTCGCTGCAAAGATAGCCGTGCTCCAGGAGAGAAAGCAGGCATTGGCAAACGAGGCGTTCCACGTCCAATACTCCATCTTCACACTCCAGAGCCGCATCGCTCAGATCAACAACGAGACCCTGCCGATATCCAGATTACCCTCCGATGTACTTGCCATCATCTTCGAGGAGAGCAGGTGTCTCCTCAACCAGTGGCCCGGTCCTCGAAGACCGCTTCCTGTAGAAGTCCAGCTCTCTCACGTCTGCTCCCGGTGGCGTCAGGTGGCTCTCAGCACTCCATCTCTCTGGACAACCATACGTGTCCCAATCCTTCACAAGGAGACCGCTGTCAGAGCTTATTTTCAGCGATGCAAGCAGTGCCCCCTCGATATCCATATTGGTCCAATCCTCTCCGATAAGCATCTCATGGATCTCATCTCGTCCCTCCTCATCCCCCGAATATCCCAATTCCGAGAATTGATCCTCGACGCACAGGAGCGCCAGGAACTCTTTGCTATCCTTGGACTCCTCACCAACATTGCTGCTCCTAATCTGCGTCGATTGAAAATATCGAGCCGTGAGCACCCACGCGGACAAGGGACTTACCCCCGCTTCGAACTTTTCCGGCATGGCGCACCGCTGCTCACGGATGCCCGTTTTAGCGCTATTCCAATCACCTTCCCAGAATCCTCCATAAAATCTCTCCATTTCGATCCGCTTCCCGGTCCAGGCGCTCCGCTCTCCCGGAGTGATCTACTGAGCATGATCACGCCATTTGCATCCACTCTCACCACGCTTCATCTCAAAGGTTTCGTGAGCGGGTTCCACGAGGAGCCAGGCAGTGTGCCCGTGATGTTACCCGCTCTCCGCGAGTTGCTTGTCCACGGAAATGCATTAATTCATGGCTTCAATGTCTTCCGCAATATCTCCACGCCTGGCATCCGTTCCTTCACGTTATATGCCGTCAAGCGACATGCCTTGTCGTCGATACACAAATTCATGACGCGGATATGTCCCGAGCAGTTCCGTGGCCTGCGTGCCCTCCATTATATAGAGGGTGATATGGATGACGACCTGGAAATATATCTTCCGCACGCGACCTCGGAATTGACTCAGCTGTCCGTAACAATTGGTCATCACTCCCAGCTACTGCGGCTCCTGCTTAACAGCGATAAGCAAGCATCTCTACACGGAACAGCGCCACTTTGGCCAAATTTACGTACGCTATCACTGCACCTGGTTCGCCCGTGGATGCAGGACAGGGATGATGCAGATCCAGACGAGGAAGATGAAATGCCGCCCATGATGGCGATGCTGCTTGATGTCGTCCAACAAAGGAAATCCGTCGGCAGACCGCTGGGCATGATCCAACTCGAAGGGCCGAATGCGCACGCGTTCCAAGAACAATTCACCTCCGCTCTCGCCAAGTCCCATTTGTACGTAGAGATGCGGGTGATTGTTCCGCAGTACTCGACCGATTTTCGACCTTGCGAACTTGATTGGGCTTACACGGGCGATTTTTATGGATCGCAGTACCGTTCACACGTGTACCGGAAATTACAGGCTCAGGAATGGGGGCTGGGGGGGCCGGGACCGAGAGGGCCTCCGACGATCATACATACCACGCCATGAATGTTAGCTTATCAACGGGGACTTGTCGTCTCGGTGCTACGTGTATGTACATGCTACGAACGGACCAATTCTCGGTGATCAATCAGCATTTGTCAGGAGTCTCGCTAGTCCGGACAAGTTGCCAGTTGTGGTCAGCATCATGATCCTACAAAAGTCAGCTTTCACCGATTCACACCGCAGCGAGCAGATGTTCCTTCCTGATCTCTCTCTCCATCTATTACAATTGGTCGAGTGCGTCGAAATTTCCGAGGTATTACACTACTCCAAGCAGTGTTCCGAACAAGCAGCCTAGTACGTCGTCGTTTGACATATGCTTCAAGCATCCTCAAAAACGTGTTGCCAACGTGTATCGTAGCTCCTTTTCTTTGCCCTTTAACCTGGAGAGTCCATGGCACATAGCCCAGTCGAACTCTTAGCCATTCCCCACCGTACGTATCCAAAATTCGTCGTGCTTTCGAGGCTTACCAGAATCCAGCGATAGATCAATCCATGGCCCTTTGCTATCTCGACGACGAAGCCACTTCTGACATGAGGCTGAAAGACGAGCTGGAGCAACTCAATGCCCAAATCGGTGGGCTCCAAACCTCGCATGATGAGCTGGTCCGTGCCATGCGCAATCTCCAAGCCCGCGCGGCGCGCATCCGGAATATCAAGGCGCCAGTCGCGCGATTGCCGCCCGATGTCCTCGTCATGGTGTTCGAAGAGTGTCGTCACATGAACCCTCAATGGTCTGGTGTACTCAGTCTACTCCGGCAACTCCCTGTCGAAGTTCGTCTGTCACATGTCTGCAGCCAGTGGCGAGCTGTGGCGCTCTCTACGCCTAGCCTCTGGTCTTCTATCCATTTCCCGTTCGAACACAAGGAAGATTCCCTTCATGAATACCTCAAGCGATCGCAGGGGAGCCTTCTTCAGGTATATTTAGGTCCATGGGCCAAGTACACGAATCTAGAGCGCACCTTGACAACTGTGCTGATGCCGCACGTGGGTCGCTTTCAAGAGCTGGTTATCGATGCGGTGTCGAGAGAAACCTTGTCAGCATTGCTCTCGGCGTTCCGAGATGAGGCTGCACCCGCTTTGAGGCGGTTGAGAGTCATGTGCAGGGGCACCATTATCACACACGGTCCACTACCGGTAGTGAACATATTCACAAAGGGCGCACCATTGCTCACAGACGTCCGTCTCGACAATTCTCCCGTCATACTCCCCAATCCATGCGCAGAGATGCTCTCGTTTTCAGTCTACCCCGGTCCCCAATTTCCGATGTCGAGGAGTGGGTTCCACCAGGTGTTATCTGCCTGCCCTTCCTTGATGACCCTCCACCTGCGGGGATTCGTCGAGCTCGTTTCTCAAGCACCCATATCTCCGATCCATCTGCCTACGCTCCGCGAACTCGTAGTCAATGGCCGCATGCTCGCTAGCGGTCTCCGTCTCTTCGATCTCATCTCCGCACCCAATATTGACACGCTCATTCTCGAAGACGTAAAAGCGCACTCGCTCGCGTCCATTCACAAGTTCATCGCACGCTCCCACCCACATGCCTTCCAGTCGCTCTCCCAGCTCCGCTACGTTCGGTGCGAGTTCGGACCTGACATGGACGTACATCTCCTCCGCGCCACACCCAGCGTCTCCGAGCTCGTGCTCAGCGTGGACAAAAACATACACCTCATTCGGCTGCTCGTCAATAGCGACAAGCAGGCCGCGATGCACGGGTGTCCGCCCATGTGGCCTGCCCTACGGACCGTCACGCTCCATACACAGGGATACATAGGGCCCGCTGTTGGTGCGGCTGGCGTCCCTGTGAACGAGCCCTCACCGACGATGCTCCTCCTGCAAGAGTTCATCACCTGCAGAATCGCGCTCGGAAGACCCATCTCGCTCCTTCGCTTCAAAGGGCCCAACGCGTTGCCGTTTGGTAACGAATTTCACTGGGGGTTGAACCAGGCGAAGCAGTATGTCCCCACGCAGGCGATTTGTTGTCAGGCGCCGGGCATACTTGCGGATTGTGGGTATAGCCACGATTGGGCGGCGATCGCAGAGGCGTATAGCAGCCAGCTACGACAATTTTTGGCGCAGGTGTCCTTCGTGAGACATCAGATCGCCCCTGTTCTTCCTCCGAACTTTAATATCCAGCACTTGAGGCGCCGGATTGGTGTTCCGACATGATTGACGCATGGCTTGCACGCATTTCTTCTTTTCTTCTCGTTTCACATCCATCGTCATCCCCAAAATCTACGACATCTAGTTACGAATTGCATTATCTATATCACCCATTCTCATTCCTCATCACAACGTCTTTGGAAACGAAACCATATCTTAATAACAATTTAGACGATAACATATTTTACCCCTACCATCCTTGCTATTTCAGGGGACACTACAACGCGGTTTGTAACCTAGCACGCGGAGGACATCATCGTCCGGGATCTCTGATATAACGTTCATAATTTGGCTTTCGCCTTCCAGTTATCGCGTGCTTCCTCGCCAAGCGCACCAGCCTGAACCAGCGTGTCCCTCTCTTCAGCCGACACCCCTAACTCGATGAGGATAGCTTCATTATGACTCCCAGGGTCGAGTATCGTCGTGGCTGATGACCCTGGGTGCGGAGATGAAGCAGGCGTTCGGCTCAACCGAGGATGTGGCGCAGGACGAGGCGAACCCGTCGGATCGATCGACGCTGCTTCTGCGGGTGTCAACACGGGCACTGCACACGCGTCAGAATCTAGGGGAAAAAACGCCACAACGCCCATTCAATATTTAGTCACGAGGGACGCCTGGATGACTCACCGTGAAACACGTCCGCCCAGTAATCTCTCGGGAACTTTTTGAACCCCTCCTCGATGTACTTGCGCAACTTGGGCCAGTCGTCCTTGGTGAACTGCTTGGCGCGCGTCGGGGTCCACTCGGTTTTCATACCGTTGATGCGGAGGGCGGCGTTGAACCGATCGATAAACGTTGCGAAGAACTGTGGTTCGAGACAGCCGAGGCTCATCCATTTGCCGTCGGCGCAGGTGTAGACGTCATAAAAGGGTGCACCGCCGTCGAGGCTGTTGCATCCGCGTGGTTCGGAGAAGTAGGAGCCATTGTGGGTGTTGAGGAGGGGGAAGGAGGAAACGTAACGTGTGCCTGAGACCTGTGAGGGGTAAGTCGATGGCGATGAGAAGAGGTAAGAAGGGATGGGTTACCATGTCGGCGTTGACGACTTGGCCGCGTCCGCTCTTGCCGCGTTCGATGAGTGCCAAGAGGATGCCTGTTGCACATAAAAGGCCGCCACCGGCGAAATCGCCAAGAAGGTTCAGGGGGAAACTGGGCTTCTCGCTCGTGCCTGGAAGCATCTAAGGTCGTAAATGTCAAGAAAGATGAGCCTTCACTGAGAGATTTTGGGATCTCGTACGGATAGGATACCGCTGAGAGCGATGTAGTTGATGTCGTGACCTGGAAGAATACCATCAACGTTGTCAACTTGAGCATGAAGGTCGCACGCGTACCAGCCATGGAGGCATACGGGCCTGCGTTCCGATCAGTCGGATCATTGGCTTCGTGAAGAGATGTTCACGCACCTTCTCGTGGGTACCTATGTAGGATGATGGATTACGGAGCGTTCACCCAATAGAGATCAGCGCACTTACCCCGCGATCCGAGCGTAGATCAGTCTGTCATTCAACCCTTTCTTTCCTTGTCCGTCGTAAAACACTTCCGGTCCTAGACCGATTCGCTCGAGGACGCCGGGTCTGAAAGCGTCGATGAGGACGTCAGCTTGGGCGATGAGGCGTTTGGCGATCGCGAGTCCGGCTGGGTTCTTGGTGTCGAGGGCGATCGAGCGTTTTCCTTCGCAGAGCACGTCGTTGGTAGACGGTGCGGACGGCCTGTCGATGCGAATAACGGAGGCGCCGTGGTGTGCGAGAATGAGACCGGCAAACGGGGCTGGGGCCAGGCCGGCAAACTAGCCGGATAACCAGTCAATCAAGTCGGGTCTACAGGGCCATGGCGCACCTCGACGACTTTCAAACCCTTCAAGGCCATTGAGAGTCAAGGTGGTTGAGAAGAGAGAGGCGAAATACGTTTGGAACGGACACTTTGATGTTTCAGTGTCATGTGGAACTGCAGCCAAACGAAACGAATGGCGGTATTTTGGCAGTCCGAGGAGGCGCTATTGTTTGACCCACCCGGAGTCTCTCGGTAACAAACAAGGTTCGCTCTTCATTCTCCGGAACTTGACAATGGATCCGATACTTATCATATCGTCTTGAAGCTCTACCAACACCTCGGGAAACGTGTGTCTGAGCAGCGATAATTTGTTCTGACTTTTTTTTTTAGATTAGCCGAACCCAATGGCAAGAGCACCCGAGACCGGTTTCATCGCGCTCACAACCACAGCCCGATGCCAAGGCCTTGAAGCTTTATTCCCATTATGGTCCTTTGCGGTCCACCCGTACCGTGTTGACGTGACAGGCAGTACCATACTGGCGAAGAGTCGATTCTTAAATTTCACCTAAACCTCGACGGACTCTCCTTGAAATGCAAGCTCCGAAGGCGGCCCTCATTGACCTGGCTGAGGCTGGCGATCCCGCTCGGTGCGCGCTGATACGGTATTTTCAGTAGTACCCACATCACGTGGGATACCGAAACCCTCCTTTCCGTTGCTCCAAGGCTCAACCGTGCTGTCTATCCCCTCATCTATTTTATTCTTTGCACAGCCTTGGTATGGAGATGTCGCTGCTTGGTTCGGGTCTCATCCCACAGAAGAAGTTGCTTAAAACCCTCGGGTTTTGTCGCTCAACGAGGAACCCTGACCAACATATCGCAGTGCACAATTACACGAGCGGAGCTCAGGTTCCGGAAAAGGACTTGGAAGGCCTGAGTTGCAGAGCATGGGTTGAGGTGGCATGACCAGTTGCCGGACCGGATACTTGCCCTGAAAGACATTTCTTCCCATATACAAACTCGTCGCCGTGCTCACTTGGGACTCTTGTACGAGCTGGAACGAACTTGACTGATACTATGCCGACGTCACAATGATCATCCGTATAGAGGCTCGACTCAACTGTGCCAGTGCACTCGCTGATGGTACCAATGATGAACGTATGAAGGTGTTGGTACCTCAGTCTGATTTTTGAATTGAGGTTCGTGGTCCCATCAGAACATCTGAGCAATACGGTAACGTTGCTGAATTTGGTCTGCACAGTCAGTGACATGTCCGTGTCATCAACTGCACCGATGGAGAATCGTCCAGGGGCTGGCCACAGTCATCTTGCCGGGCTAGTGGCCAATCCTCGTGTTTTGCTGCTTTACCTGCAGGTGTGTCTATGACAGCCAGCATTCACGCAGTTAGATCGTAGCTTGGCCCGATCGATGAGTACTTTTCGCAGAACCCACTCTCAGTAGTCATTCACTGTCAAGCAAACTCAACTCGGGTCATGTCCAAGAAGAAACAAAGTCATCGCCCCCTGGACAGGCAATGTAGTAAGCTCTTTAGTCTTTCGGGGCTTGCGCAGATCTACTGGGACATCTAGCTTGATACGACGCTCTGCGCAGCTTTCATTAATGGTTCAAAGTAGTACCCCTGCCAGTGGATGCTTCGGCAACTTGGGGGTGAGGTTCAATGAATGGTGGATAGTGTATACGTCCATCAATGTGGCCCTTTGTACTTCATGTACAAGATCTCGCCGACAACCAGAACGTTGGGCCCGTTCAAGGACTCCTGGTGTATCAGACTTATTTCTCGGAGTTCATCAGCGGCTCGACCTTACACCAGACCGCCGACATCTTCCCGGGTAGATAAATCAGCGGATCATCCATCATTACCGCTGACGGTGGCCCTCGTCCGTTGATTTGTTGGCGCATTCGGCGTACCCTGGGTAGAGGGTGATTGCGAAGATGATGATCACACCCGATGCGGAGATTAAGGATGCTAATATTGACGCCAGTTGGATGGGCAGTGTGAATCGTTGGAATATATTACGAATCATGGTGTTGCAGTGTCCCCAGTGAAATGATGTGATCCTTTCTCATGAACTGGACTTGGATGAGACTCCAGACCATCACCACCATGGCGGCCAAGTTCACTAAAGTGCCTATCTCAGCGCTCCCTCTGCCACCCCCTTCGCATATCCTGACGCACAACCTCACACCAGACCTGAACGAACCGACCCCGTCCGATTTCATCCACGATGTGCTCCGCAACCGACCCAGCGTGCAGCGCCGTGCACGCCTATTGCCCGCCGAAGCCCACTTTGCGTATGTCTCCCCGATGCCCCTCGAATTCCCCTACCACGTACCGCCCATCCCGGCCTCCGGAATCGACGACACAGCAGCGTACATCGAGGGCTGGCTCAAGGAGCGCGAAGCGACTGTCCCAGCCGAGAAAGCGCTTGCACAGAACGGCCCGGCTCCAGCTATTCGTCCCAACGGGCTCACCAAGTTCGTGTCGCAAGCACGCGATCAGAAGAGGGTGCTCGTTGGGCTTGCGGAGACGTGTTTGAGGGATTGCTTGCCGCACTTGGACGTCGGGGATGCATTTAGTGTGCTTGGACGACCAGCGTTGGTGCCGTCAAGCTCGGGGACAGAGGAGGCGCGGGCGGGGAAGGAAGAGGACGAGGAGGTATCAGACGTGTCACCCGCAACGCGCGTTCGTCAGGAGCTCGTAGACGTGCTAGGCGGGCATGCGGTTCTCATGTCCGCGGACGTCGCTGCGGACGGCAAAGGCTATGCCCCGTGGTCTCTGCGATACAGCGGGCATCAGTTTGGTAGTTGGGCTGGTCAGCTCGGGGACGGGCGCGCGATTTCGATTCGTAAGTGTTTCATGGGATGGATGCGTTGGGCACTGCTGACTTGTTGACTTTTGGGACAGTGTCTACGCCTCACCCATCTGCGGAGGGTGTGACGTATGAACTTCAGCTCAAGGGGGCTGGTCGTACTCCGTTCTCTAGGACGGCAGATGGGCTAGCCGTGTTGCGTTCTTCGATTCGAGAGTTCCTCTGCTCCGAAGGTAGTTCAGCCCATCCAAGTTTCCGGCATCGCTCATAAAACCTCTTCATTCAAGCCATGCACGCACTATCAATACCCACTACCCGTTCGCTCAGCCTGGTATACCTCCCAGAACTACCAGTCATACGCGAGAGGATAGAGACAGCCTGTATCTGTACCCGTGTCGCCGAAAGCTTCATCCGGATTGGCAGTTTCGAAGCGTTGTCTCCGCCCACGAAGATGTTTTTCTTTGGCGGTGGGCAACAAGACGCCGATTATGACGCGTTGCGTATACTGGGGGAATACGTCGTCAAGAAGGTGTTGAAGCTCGAGGAGGTCAACGTCGACGCGGGTGACGCGTGGGGCAAGGCTTTGGTCTTTGAGGTGGCACGTAGGAACGCACGGATGGTTGCGGCCTGGCAAGCGTATGGGTTCATGCATGGCGTTATCAACACGGACAAGTGAGTTCTTTGAGGTTCCGTTCCTCTGTGCGTACTCTAATGTGATGCCAGTGTATCCATTATGGGCCTCACAATCGATTATGGTAAGTACTCCATGACACCTACATGTCGCGATTCAAACGTCCATTCCGAATACAGGGCCGTACGCATTCATGGACGTCTTTGACTCTTTTCATATCTGCAATCACAGCGACACCGAAGGACGATACGCTTACATGGTGAGATAAACGACTCCACCGAGTCCACTGTCTAATCGAACGTTCCAGAACCAACCAAACATGATGTGAGTACATCCTTCTCATTCCTACGACCACCATCGAACGTCCCCAGCGTGTATGCCTGCCGCGCCCTGCTCAACGCACTCGCTCCACTCATCGGCGCCGAAATTTCTCAGGGGAACAAGGCCGTCAAACAAGGCTGGGCCGCCGACGTCTCATCTGAAACCCTCCAGTCGTGGCGCACCACCGCCCTTGAGGAGATCCAATCCGAGATGGAACGTATCTTCCAAGAGACCTGTGCGGTCGAGTACAACCTCCTCTTTCGCAAACGCCTCGCGCTCCGACTCAAGGTAGACACCGACCAGTCGATCATCTTCCGGCCCCTTTTAGAGATGATGGGGAGTCAACGACTGGATTTCCACGGGACGTTTAGAAAGCTGTCGGGTTTCCGACGGGGAATGGTGAAGGATGAGAGCAAAGAGGGGACAGCTACGCTACAAGCTTTTATTGGTGGGCTACTTCAAGGAACGCCGGAACCGGATCAGCTGGATTATGCGCGAGCGACGGAGGAGTGGCTCCAATGGCTCGGGAAATACGCCGACCGGATCGACCGCGAAGCTTCAGAATGGGCCGCGGAGCCAGATTACGACGCAGCGCGGGAGCGGGCGATCAAGGCTGCCAACCCGCGGTTCGTGCTGCGCCAGTGGGTCCTCGAGGAGGTCATCAAGAAGGTGGAGACGGACCCGACGAGCGGAAGGCGCGTTCTCGCCAAGGTGTTGGAGGTGCGTGGTTTTTCATGTGTGTAAGGGAATTGAGACACGAACTCTCGTTCGTATGTACTAGATGGCTTGTGCGCCGTTTGAGCCGTGGGGCGCCGAGGGCGAGAATACGCCCAACGAGGAACTCGAGCCGGAGGTTAGGGAGGAGAGGCGGTATTGTGGGATGGGCGAGAAGCGGTTGTTGGGTTTCCAGTGCAGCTGCTCGAGTTAAATGTTGAACCTTGAATTCCGAGTACGCGCAGTATTCATGCGATGGTACTAATCATCATAGTCATAGTTTAGATTAGAAGTACACGTACAACTACAACATTCACTCGATCATGAAATCTGGAGTCTGGAGTGTACGCGTCGAGCGACAGGAAAATGCAATGACAGAGCAATCTTTTCGATGAACTATCCATCACCACCTTGTAGGAAGCAAGGTTAACAAACGGTTTCCTCCAAAATCCTCCATGAATCCTATAATTACGTTTATGTAAGTGACTGGGCGGGTCAACAGACTCAAAGGTGCCACTTAGAAGTCCAGCGATCTATGGGTCACCAGGAGGCCACACCGGTCACTGCATCACGAGGTTCACGTGACGTTTCTTGCTCCTCTCATGACGTCTACAATCACTGCTATTAAAGAACCGCTGTGTACAACCTGGAATGCCGCATAGAAAGGGGCGTTCGCCAGTGTGGCTTTGTGCGTGGCCTAGATCATACATGTCACGTTAGACTCCGAACCTCAGAGAAATGACTCGGAAGCCGGGGGAAACAGATTCAGAAAGACGCACGTTTGAGCGAGAACAGTGCGGTAAAGGTTTGGCCGCACTCGTCACAGCGGAATTGTGCAAGCGGACGATGTGGATTTAGGGACGTGCCGCGCGCGTCCAAAACCGGAGGTCCGCGGTGGGCAGAAGGCAAAGACTCCGAGCGGTGACGCATGATGGGACCTAGGGCGTTGGAAGAGAAGATAGCGCTGCCAGGAGACGGGCGAATGAAAAGAGGGGGGAACCCATCATTCGGTCCCTGTTTTGGTATGGCGGGGAGTGCGGTAGCCCCGTTCTCGCGCAGGATGGAGTATGAGGGGGCGTAGTCGTCGCCTGAAAGGTATGACTGGTTCAAGTGGAAAGGCTCCGGCATGTC
>JBBPMA010000772.1:0-17360 GCA_038090075.1 Xanthoconium purpureum | reverse complement strand
TTAGGGTTCCCCCCAAACGGCCAGTAATCGCCGCCGTCGGGTGGCAGAACACACGTCAGGCTGTCACCGTTCGAAACGGATGCAAAGTCAAACTGTGTCGTGGACTTTTGTACGTTGCCCATATCGATCACGAAAGCGGCGGGAGATGGGGTAGTATCATTGGTGGTGCAATTCGGGCCGCGTGCACCGATGAATGAAGTGTTACCGATGAGGACGTTGTTTTCAACGGTGAAATTGGTGGCCGAGCTCATTGCTATGCCATAGCTAAACGCCCCGGTGAGCTGGTTGTCCTGCACTATTGCGCCGTTGCTGACATTGTTGCCATACCGATCGCCGAACCAGGTGCGAGGGCCGATAGCGACACCAATCCTAGATCGTTTCAGATGAGACGTCGAGAGTAGTGAACAGAGTAACATACTTGATTATGACGTCGTCGTTGTTGGTTCCTTTCGTCTCTGATCCTTGGGCAGTCTGAGAAGCGAAACCACCGGCTATGGTGTTGTTCGTAACCACAACACCCTTGTAGTCGCCTCCAAATGGAGCAGCATCCACCATGTTGATACCACCCAATAGAGTGTGCTACAGTAACACCGCGTTAAGACCCTCGGATAAAAAGCTAAATGGAGGGCGTACTTTCTCCACCCATATCGTATTGTTCTCCACGCGGGTTCCTGGGGATCCAAATAGCACAATGCCACCGTCCGTGGGATTATTAACCATGTTGTTCCTTATCAGGCTGTTGCGGCACGCCACGCTGATACCGTCCGCCCATTGCTGGAAGAGGTCGGAGCCTGCTGGGCCGATATCATTATTTTGGACGATAACGTTGCTGCAGCTGAGGTTTCCTTGGTCCACGTGAAGACATGACCAACCCCGCGGATCGAACGAGTGAACGTATTCGATGACCTGGTTGGCATTAGAGCCACCCATTTCGATGTTTGCACCTCCGGATATTGGCGGTGCACCAAGTCGTGTTCCATTGATCTGCACGAAGCCTGTCAGGAGGCCCTGAGATGAAAAACAGACATCGGATGTTTGGCACCTGTACGTTGCGCAGCTTGACGCCATCACAGTTGGCACACGTGCCGTCCACTGCAGTTGTATGACCCATTTTATTTTCCACGGGGCCATTGACGACCAGCGTCGCCCTGGTGGAGTCCGTTGGGTAACCGGCGGTGCTTATCTCTTGGTTGGGCGCGGCGAAGAGAATTGGGGCGGTGATAAAGTACTGTTGACTCGGGCATAGAGAGAGAGTATAGCCTGGACCAGAAGAGTTGAGAAGGGTGTTCAGACGGTCCGTTAGGGTATTGGCGGGGTCGGGGGATTCGCAGTTTGGCGTTCCCCTTGATCTAAAGGGAAAGCGAGTTAACCCAGGTATGCACAATGCAAGGCAGCAGGCTTACCTATGGAGATGTGGAAGATGCATGGTAAGAAACAAACACTGACAGGAAAAGGAGAAAAGAGCGGCGAGTCTAGGGAAACGACATGCGATGATAAATGAGGAACACTGCCAGTGCCAAGGCCCAGCATAATAAAGCTGTAACTATCAAATAGCATTACATTTATTTTTGGTTGCTTCGATTATTGTTTATTGTTTACCCCGCCAGCTGGAAATATTATTATATCTATTTTTGGGTTACTTCGACTGTTTTATTGTTGGGTAAATGATAGCAAATAGATTACATAATATTGACTGAATAAACTTTATGTAATTGATGTACTGACCTGGTGCTGTCAGGCAGATGGGTAAGTTCATGGCCAGTGCGGGCGCACGTCACTGACGAGTCGCAGAGGGATCCGTGGCGAAGCAGCTCATAGACAAGATATACGAAAAGCGAAAAGCCGCAGCGCTTGAACTAGAAAAGTAACGCTTCCCGTGTATTTCGCATCGACACGCTCAGACACCCCGCGCAGGCAGATTCGCGAATGTCATCAGCAAGGCGACTACCGGCGTATAGGCCAGATCATCGAACAGCTCGTCGAGATGTTCAGCAATGCGTCCAACCCACTTCACATCCGAAACGGCGGTTTGATTGGTCTCGCCGCGACTGCTATCGCACTCGGCGTTGATGTTGCCCCCTACATGGACAAGTTCATCGAACCCGTCCTCGCGTGCTTCACGGACCCCGAGAACAGGATAAGATACTTCTCCGCCGAATGCTTATACAACATCGCCAAGGTCTCCAAAGGCGAGGTTCTCGTCTATTTCAATCCCATCTTCGATGCTCTCAGCAAGGTGTGTCACCTACGGCTTCCACTTTGCTATACATGACTGACTCACTTTAGCTCGCAGCGGACTCAGAATTGTCCGTCAAGAACGGCGCTGAACTCCTCGATCGTCTATTGAAGGATATTGTTGCCGAAACCGCCTCTGTGTACATACCACAATACCCAGAGACGGAGAAAATACGCGATCGATACGAGTCTCAGGAACAGAGTATACTTGTTCCATATCCCGAGGAGAATGGCAGCGCAACCCCCAGGAAGGCATTTTCGCTTGCCCGATTTATCCCTCTTCTTCAAGAGCGCATATATGTCGTCAGTCCGTTCACGCGGAGTTACCTTGTATCTTGGATCACGGTCCTCGATTCGGTCCCGGAACTTGAACTCGTCTCTTACCTTCCCGATTTCCTCGATGGCCTTTTGTCAGTTCCTCTTAAGCTGGTATCCCCTGCTACTGAAACGATCCATCCAGGAAGTACCTTTCCGACCCTACGGAGGACGTTCGCGTTGCTACAGAGAATCTCTTGGCAGACTTTATTCGCGAGATACGTGATATCAGCTCCCTTCGTCACCGCCAGGAAGAAATCGCAGAAACATCCGAACAACGCCGAGCAGATGAGAAGCTCCCTGACATCACGTTGTCTCACTCGGAACGTGCACTGTTCATCCGCGAGAACGACATCACATATGATCCCGATTGTGAAGTAAGCGAGCAAAAATCCGAAAAGGACAACAGGAGTACTGGAGGTGGGGTTCTGGTCATTTTGGACTAGCTCTTACTAACGTATTGCAGCTTGGGTACCCGGTCAGGGGGTTCGGATAGATTACGCGGCGATAATTGAAATCCTAATCCAGCAATTGGACGGTCAACGTTAGTCCCACATCCACACGCACTCTTCCGACGCTGAGATTACTCTTGACAGATGACGAAATACAGCAGTCCACAGCTCTGAGATGGTTGGCCGAGTTTTTGGGCTTCGCGCAAGAAGTCATGCTTCCTTTTACTCCCCGCCTCATCCTAGCGATTCTACCCAACCTTGCACATCACGTTCCCATGATCCAATCCGCAGCCATACGAACGAACAAACTCCTCACGAAAGTCATCCAAGACCTACCTTATCCCGTGGATAAATCGTCTCGGCAGCCAGCCGTTGAAAAGGCACCACCCTCGCGGACCTTTAACGGTTCACCGATTCCCGCTTCCGCAGTGCTCCCTTCTCGTCTGCCACAGGCTCTTCCAACGGTGACCCAAAGAGATGCGTCCTCTCCTGAATCCATAACGGACGGCCAACCATCTACCGCATCGGATAAAACTACCGCACCTCAGACTCAGAAATCTCGTTCTGGTACTGTCGTACCTGTTGCGTCGGAAACACCTAGCCGTCCGCAATCCAGAACGTCTTTGATTAGCACATCTGGTCAAACCTCTGGTCAACCCACGCCTGCAGTAGTTGCTCCAAACCTACCGTCACCTGTCCAAGAAGAGAAAGATGAAGACGAGGATGTCTTTGATTATGTAGCGACCGTGAACGGATTGACGGTACAGTTTTTGAGCGAACATGAGCAGACCAGAGTTGCGGCGTTACAGTGGCTTATCATGCTCCACCAGAAAGCGCCCAAAAAGGTGCAGTTATAAATGACCTAAGGGTTACTTCGGCTCACACTATCTTAGATTCTGGCCATGGAAGACGGTACCTTCCCAGCACTGCTCAAGACGCTATCAGACCCGTCTGAAGAGGTTTGGCGATGTGTATAGCCGTGTTTTAGCCATCTGAAATATTGCCTTCTAGGTGATCAAACACGACTTGCAGCTTCTCGCACAGATTTCATCTAGTTCGGAGGAGAGCTACTTCCGGGTCTTCATGATGAATCTTCTCGAGCTATTTAGCACAGACAGGAAACTGCTCGAAGCGCGGGGGAGTTTGATTATTCGGCAGCTCTGCCTAAATCTCAACACCGAGCGCATATATCGTACATTTGCAGAGATTCTAGAAAAAGAAGAGGTACCGCCATGATCTTTATGTTTCGGTCTCGCGTTCTAATGCCCTGCAGGATTTGGAGTTTGCCAGCGATATCGTTCAGAAGCTGAATACAATCCTTGTCACTTCACCAGAGCTTGCTGAGTTCAGGAGACGACTGAAAAGCGTAGAAACGCGGGTGCGTGTCTCTACCTGTGTGATTAGCTGGCGCTGATCGGATTTTATGTCCTTCAGCAAGACGGGCAAGCGCTGTTCACAACTCTTTACCGGTCATGGTGTCACAATGCAGTCTCCGTATTCTCACTGTGTTTATTGGCGCAGGCATACGAACACGCCTCTAACCTTTTGTCGATATTGTACGGTGAACTCGTATTCCGTCCCTTTTCGAGCTAAACTCACTGATACTTAGTGCCGATCTCGAAATGACCGTGGCCATGTTGGTGCAAATCGATAAACTTGTACAGCTAATCGAGTCTCCAGTGTTCACATGTACGGCGTTCCCTTCTACAATTGGCGTTTTCTGACAGATAGCAAATAAAGACCTCCGCCTCCAACTCCTCGAGCCTGAACGATATCCTTACCTGTTCAAATGTCTATATGGTCTCCTCATGTTGTTACCACAAAGCAGCGCATTCGTATCCCTTCGTAATCGTCTCAACGCAGTCAACTCTGCCGGTTTCCTGCACATCGCACCCAGGTCGTACGTCCGCAACTTGATATGTTTACTTCTTTTTACCGCAATCCTAACCTCGCAGGACCGTCTCCTCGATACCCACCCGTTCCAAGGTTGGACAAACTGAAATAAAATGGCAAGACCTGCTTAGTCATTTTCGCGCCGTCCAAGCCAAGCACGAGAAAGCGCGTCGCCTAGCCCTCGGAACGGACAGCCTACCGTTTGCCGGTTTCGACACCAAGACGGGTGACTCAAAAGGTGGCGATGCTAGCGCGAGCGGGCCTGGTGGGCCCGCCCTGAGGCGGCGTGTGGCGGGCGCTGAGGCCCCAACGGGTCCGGGAGCGGCGGCGGCGGCGTCAGGACGTCCTGCGTTATCCCCGCTCAACCCTCGAGCGCGTCAGAGCGGTTTGTTGTCGACGGCGATGATGGCACAGGGAACGCCGTCGTTTTCGGGGCCTGTGATGGGCTCGTCTGGGGTGTCGTTGGCAATGCAGCAGCAAAAGCAACGGCGGCCTGGGTTGCCGGTTCCGTTGAGTCCGCGGAAGAATTGAGTGTGACTTCGCCTTTGTATTTTCTGGACATTTCTTTCGCTTTGTTTTCGCTTTTGGTTTTCCGTTCACTCACGCGTTACATATTTCGTTCACGACCATTCGTCATGATTGTACTTTGCATATTGGCAGCGGTGTACATGTCCGCCATGTACTTAGGGGATCTTAATAGGCTGATAGCGTTTACAAGGAGAATCGGTGCCTGACTGGTGTTGTGAGTCATATGCCAAGCTCAGTATCGTGATGATCTCTGTGCTTGCTTGTTCACACTCCAATTCACTCACGTTGTCGTCTCGTCAGATTCTGTCAACGACAAACTTGAACGAACCCCACTAGTCTTTCTATTTGAATTTGCGTTCGACTAACCAAAACTAGCTCCACTATAAGGCACTTGTGGAGTCACTACCAAATTGAAATTATTCACATTGCACGAGGTTCACCCAGTGACGCTTTGGCATCAATTGTGTAACCCCACACCACATCCCACATCGCAAGCTGTGGATGATGTGATGGTCCACCTTGCCCAAGGCTTAATAAATACTGCCCGATGAGTTTCATTTCGTTTTCTCGCCCACCTTCTACTGGTTGTCGCGCGCTCTAGCACCGTTGATTTCGTGAGCTCCAGAGACCTCGTAAGTCGCCGAGACTATTCTATATCCACGGCAACATTAACGTGCTCTTGTTTCTAGCATGTCTCCAGCTACCGGCCCTAGGCCGAACGACCACCATTCCACTCCATCGGGGCCAACATACTATTACGACGTGGCGACAATCCCACCCAATCTCATTGATGAAGAGATTGCCAGACAAGAGAAGACATTATCCACGTTCCGAACTAGGAGGAACATCTATTTTTCCAAAGTTCGCATCCCAGATGAGATGCTGTCAGAAATATTTAGACACTGCGCCCTCGAAGACTACTACTACGATAGCAGGCGATGCGGCGTCAAGAGGCCTAGTTTGTTCAACCTCACGTCTGTTTGCAGTCTTTGGCGCCACGCTGCCTTGGATTGCGCGGGGATCTGGTCTTACATCCCCACGATGTCGCCTCGTTGGACGGAAGAATTTTTGACCAGGTCGAGGATGATACCGTTGAAGATACGTATCGGAGGAAGTTCTATGACAGCCGGCGTCGTCCGCAAATCTTTGGAGAAAGTGATGAACCATGTAGAACGCATCCAAGATCTCAACCTGGACATCCCGGACATCCGTGACTTTTCCCTGGGGCGTTTGTTACTTGCCTCTCGCCTAAAAACATTGAAGATACGGGTCGACCCGCCCGCCGAGACACCTTTCGTATTCTTCGGCGCAATCGCACCAGCACTCCGTATACTCAGGCTCAAGGGGTGCGCGGTACCCTGGTATCACTTTGGGTCCGGTGGCCTGACGACACTCACCTTGGAGGGTCTTCCCATCCATTTTCAGCCAAACATGGAGGAGTTTCTGGACATAATAAGCTATATGCAGAAACTCACTCGGCTGGACCTTAACCATTCCCTTCCTGGATCCCAAATGTTCATTCACAGTGCGGCCTTCAACACGTTCCAGAAGGTCCAATTACCCAAGCTTTCTCGCTTGAATATCGAAGCCACACTTCCAACGGTTATCGCGTTTCTGTCTTGCGTCAACGTCCCATTGGATGCAGAAGTCAGGCTGAAATGCATTTCCAAAGATTTCCCCTTCCATGATGGTGACGACTCGGATGACACCCTCCTTCCCTCGCTTCTTGCACAAAGATTCAACGTGTCCAAAGATCGGACACTGCCCTCCCCGACAATCCGCTCGTTGATCATTGAATTTACTGGGTTGGGTCCAAGACTCACTTTCAGTGCATCGGAACGCGATTATGACTCTTGTGTCAACAAAACGGACTTGTGGGATTGCAACGTTCCTCTTCAGATTCTCCTAGGCTATTCGCAATCAGATCTCGACCTAGATCGCATCATAAACACTGTCTGTTCCGCCCTACCCTTGGCCCACGTTCGGAGTGTTCATATCGTCCAACTTCCCCTCGACTCGGTCTTTTGGAAGCGCACTTTGACACGCCTTCCGGAGCTGCGGTACCTCAAACTGAGCGAAAGCAAGATGCCAACACTAGCCGCTGCGCTCCTCGCCGACCCGCGCGATCTCACGGGGGGCGATGATGAAGATGGACATGTAAATGAAGCATCGAACCGAATGTTTGCGCCGGCATTGGAAGAGTTGAAGTTGTATCGCATCACGTTTATGCGAAGGCGTTACGAATACGATCTCGGTCCACTGATCACGGATCTACGATCTCTCAAGAGGGCTCTCCACCTCCGCAGAGGCCCTGAGATTAAACTTACCCTCACGGAATGCGATCAGATTACATTACCGGACGATGGGTATATTTCTGAAGAAATTTGATTGGGCTATGCTATAGTATGTAGTACGTTCGCTTGTTGTATTTTTTAAACTGGGGTATTATGTGTTTCAAGCCGATGTCAATGGTGTCAATGGAGCAGTGTAGTACATGGGGGGTAAAGGTTGTCTTGCTGCGGAGATTTTCAAAGATGTTCAATCCATTATAATAGTCCTTCAACGGATTCAATCAGAGTGAGGACTTGAAAGATCGAACTGTCAGCAATGATAATCAGTGGCCGTGGCCCTGGCGATTGTAGACGTCCAAATGCACTATACTGATCAGCACGTCGCGTCGATCACTGAGGACTTGGAAAGTTGATAGCAAAGCAATACCTTGGGTTATCAGCCGGCCGAGCGGCATTCGTGTGATGCACCCTTGACCAAACGTTTCCATGATAATAACTCACCAGAATGATATTTCACGCAATCCCACCATTTAATGGACGACCCGGAATTTCGGACTCTACTACTGAACAAGAGTGGGGAAGGTTGCCGTTGACGAGTCATCGATCATCACCGGTCACAGAGACAAAGCAGTAAATCAAATGTGACTCCCAGGCTTGCCAAGTGTGATGGTTCTGGTGTTTTCATGGTTATTCTATCATCGTTCCGGTTCTGCGACATTGCATCGTGGTAAACATAATGGGTGCGACAAGCGAAAAACGCTTTTACATCCGTGCTTTGGCGGGGACTACCAAATTTGAACGTATAACCAGAATATCATCGTCGGAAAGCCCACAGAACTTCTTTACATAAGCTTCGACACCGCCATACTTGTCCCTGAGGAGACCGAGCATCACGTGCATCGTCTCGTACCTAACCACCGATTAGTGAGACCACGCGCATGAAAGCGGGTCATCGATCCTACGTACCGCGCGGAGAGCATCCGAAGTGCAAGTTGGGAGTTGGCGGCAAAGAGTGGCTCTTTCGAGAGCCTTCTGAGGACCTTTTCGCGATCTGGTTCGCGACCTATTCGGGTTAGAGAGTAATCATGGCAGACGAAATGGTCCTCCACGCCTGCGAGCTGTGCGGGGGTGAGCGATGAATCGGTTACACGTTACGTAGGTTAGCGTACTTTAAACAGAATGGCAGCAGCAATGCCGGTGCGATCTTTCCCCGCTGGATGACGTTGTGTCACTGACAAGCGTCACGCGATGGGATGTGAAGACGGACCTGTGCAGTGAAATAAGAATGGTGCGTTTGGTCTGTCCCGAACGTGTCGAAGAATCGTGCCAAACGCACGACCGCCATGGTCTAGTATTTGAGAATACAACTTCATAAATGCCTGCCCGGGCGTTCAGCGGTGATCGATTCCAAGGATGACAAGCCACTCTACCTCCGTGGTACCGCTCGCGTACAGTTCAAATTTTCTGCCGAATAAAACCGTCAGCGAATAACGCCGAGTCGCTCCCGTCCACGCACCTTGCCATGCTTTCTGGACTGTAGTCCTCGTTTGTGAAGACAGGTGTGCGCAGTATTTGCACGCCTTCAATAGTGGGTATTGGAGAGCTGTATTTATGCATTTCCGGATCCGATCGAAGGTCAAATACAATCGTGATTCCGAGTGCCCTCATTTGTTGAATGCCTAGTGAGAATGACATCAGAAGGTGCTACGGAGCTTGCAAGGAGATCGGGAAACCTTGTTCATTGATATTGGAGACTTCCGCACCGCGAAAGGCATAGCCTGGCTTGGTGATAAGGTTGGGAGTTGTAGTGGGGTAGGACCCGAGATCCCGAACGTTGCATACGCCGGATATTTGCACGAATGGGGGTCTCGAGAGGACATCTGCGACGTATGCGGGGTCTAGTGCTTCCAGCGAGTTGTCCGTCGCGGCCATAATGGGGAATGGCCTGCAGGAGGGTCAGTGAGGTCCTCGCCGCAAGCGACGAAGTATATGGCTCGGGTCGGACTCGGGATTGTCCACTACACGCGAGGAACACGTGACAGATCCGTTCTTTAGGGCAGGCAGTCTCGCGCCAAATGTGTAGGCGAGTCTTGTCGCGTCGCGAGATCGCCTCTTGCTCTCGACGATAACCACCAGCAAAAAAAACACGATGGACATCGACGGCTTATCGTCGCCACCAGCACCGAGGTCGTCGTTGCCGCCGAGCAGCGCACCAAATCCAACGGCGTCGTCCAACGGCACCCCTCGATCAGCCAGACGGTCAACGACGGATGCTCTGGCGTTTGGCAACAGCGAAGCGCAGGAAGCTCAGGGAGAAGACGGAGCAGGTGCAAGACGCAGAAGGAGACAGCGAAACCAGCCTGGCGGGGATGTCCCGATGGTGAGAGATGCAGTGGGCGAGAGCGTGTGCGAAAGCTTTGAAACCTTTCTAAAAACGTGAGCGGTGATTGACTAGTCATGTCTCTATCCCTCATCGTGTCTTGATTTAGCTTTACTGAAGATGTCGCTCTGCCATCTACGCCTGCTTCTGATGGAGGCTTACCCGAGGTGGCGGAGGGCGAGCTGTTGTATGTCCAGCAAATCCACACCATGCGGGAATACGAAATCACGACGCTCTACGTGGATTACGGTCATCTTTTACAAAGAGATGACGTCCTTGCAGACGCGATCCAAAAGCAATACTACAGATTCCTCCCGTATCTGCGTCGCGCGCTTCACAACTTGGTCGCAGAGTATGAACCCGAATACCTCAAAATCAACCCCACTGCCGCCACCACGGACTCTTCGAACCTCCAATCCCGTGAATTCAACATTGCATTCTATCATCTCCCTTTGGTCTCTGGCATCCGGGATCTTCGCACAGATAAAATCGGTACGCTGATGAGTATCAGTGGTACAGTGACAAGAACAAGTGAAGTCAGACCCGAGCTGCTGTACGGAAGTTTTATCTGCGAAGTCTGTGGTGGTCTCGTCAACGAGATAGAACAACAGTTCAAGTATACCGAGGTATAACATCGTTGTTTGTGTAGCCGATTCCTTCCTGACCATTCGACGCACAGCCTAGCTTGTGTCCCAACCCAACTTGCGGCAACCGCATTGCATGGCAACTACAAATCGATACCTCCAAGTTCACGGATTGGCAAAAGGTTCGCATCCAAGAAAATCCTTCCGAGATACCCACGGGCTCTATGCCCCGATCCCTTGATGTCATCCTTCGATCTGAGCTCGTTGAGCGGGCAAAAGCTGGAGATAAATGTGTATTTACAGGAACATTCATCGTCGTGCCAGACGTCAGCCAACTTGGACTACCTGGTGGAAACAAGGCGGAACTTATCCGCGAGGCAAGCAGGAGTGGGGCAAATGCTGCAACGGGGGGTATTAGCAGTGGTGTAACAGGCCTCAAGAGTCTTGGTGTGCGAGATCTACAGTATAAAACAGCCTTCTTGGCATGCATGGTACATGATGCCGATGGCAGAGTAAGTTGCATATACGTGCTTCGATGCGGTGGCTGATGTTGGTTACAGGGTGGTACCAATGTCCGCGGTGAGGAAGAAGACGGCGAGGAGGACGGACAAGCCTTCCTCAGATCGCTCACCGAGCCCGAGTTCGATGAACTCAAGGGCATGATCGACTCGGACCACATCTACTCACGCCTCGTAGAGAGCATAGCACCAACCGTCTACGGTCATGAAATCGTGAAGAAGGGGTTATTGCTGCAGTTGATGGGTGGTGTGCACAAGCAAACCGGCGAAGGGATGCACTTGCGTGGCGACATCAATATCTGCATCGTCGGAGATCCATCGACGTCCAAATCGCAGTTCCTAAAGTGCGTATTCCCCTTCTGCCCGACAAGCACAAGCCAATCAGGTATCTCAGGTACATCTGTTCCTTCCTGCCCCGCGCAGTCTACACTTCTGGAAAGGCGTCCTCCGCCGCCGGTCTCACAGCAGCGGTCGTCAAAGACGAGGAAACAGGTGACTTTACCATCGAGGCTGGTGCCCTGATGCTTGCGGACAACGGTATATGCGCCATTGACGAGTTTGACAAGATGGATATCTCAGATCAAGTAGCCATTCATGAAGCCATGGAACAACAAACGATATCCATAGCAAAAGCTGGCATCCATGCTACCCTCAATGCTCGGACGTCAATTCTAGCTGCTGCGAACCCCGTCGGCGGGCGATACGACCGGAAGAAGACCCTCAGAGCAAACCTTGCTATGAGTGCGCCGATCATGAGCAGATTCGATCTGTTCTTCGTGGTTCTCGATGAGTGCGACGAGAGGACGGACCTGAATATTGCCAAGCACATCGTTAACGTCCATCGTTTCCAAGATGAAGCTATCAATCCGGAATTCAGCACGGAGGCTTTGCAGCGTTACATTCGCTACGCAAGAACATTCAACCCTAAGGTGAGAAAATAGGTCCTCAGTTCTGCAAGTTTGCTGACTCGTTGCAGCTCACACCCGAAGCAGCAGATGTCTTGGTCGAAAAGTACCGAATCTTGAGGCAAGATGACGCCAGTGGTGTAGGTCGAAACTCGTACCGGATTACTGTCCGACAGCTCGAAAGTATGATCCGTCTTAGCGAGGCCATCGCTCGCGCGAATTGTACGTCCGAGATAACTCCCGCATTCGTACGCGAAGCATACACGCTTCTCCGGCAATCTATCATCCACGTCGAACAAGACGACATAGACTTTGACGAGGAAGAGGGCGAAGGTGAAGGCAACAGAGGTGCCAACGGAAATGCGGCGCAGGCCACTGACGGTCTCGACGAGAGCCGAGACGTGGAGATGTCATCGGCTGAGATCGAGGCGATGGACGCGGCAGAGGAGAGTTCGTTGGGATTGAACCGTGTGGCGACGAGCAGTGGTGCTGGCCCGTCATCGACATCGCGGTCAGGGAGCACGCTGCCGGAAGCACCACCACCACCACCCCCTCCTCAGCCAAAACGACGCATGGTGATCACCCATGACAAGTATATGACGTTGCAGAGTCTGGTGGTGTTACATATTTCTGCAACAGAACGAGAGACTGGACAAGGGGTGGACAGGGACGAACTCATCGACTGGTACCTTGAGCTCAAGGAATCGGAAGTACAGGACGTCGAGGAATTAGAGTACGAAAAGGAGCTCATTACAAAGCTTTTGAGGAAGTTGGTCAAGGTCAGCGGTTTACTTCCTGGTTCAGGGATAAGGGTTGATCGTATTGTTTCAGGACAAGTACCTTTTGGAAGTCCGTGGGGACGTGCAAGATTCGTTGCCAGAGTCGGCCAGCGATGGAACGGTGCAACAATCTTCTTCCTCTGCGCAGGCGGGAGAGAATGACCGTGTGTATTACATGGTTCATCCTTCAGTGGATACGGAAGGAGGGGAATCTTCCCATCCGTGATCTTGTGTTGGTCCGTCGTCGAGCTCTATGTTGGATTACCCGTTGTCTTGTTGTTGTAATCACTGCTGCTATCTGTAACCGTGTAACCTTGTCTGATCACTGTTCCCTCGGTTGCTCCTATCACGGTTCATTATCGGCTGCCCAACTCAACACCGAGTACTCGGATCTAGTCGTTACTGAGCTGGCGCCTCAAGTGTTGGTTATCATCCGATGTCATTGTGGTCTAGTCAGTCGATGAGTCACCAGTAAAGCCCACGAGACCGGAACGGCGACAAACGACCTTGAAGATTCCGCGATGGCTGCAGTGCTGCTGCTAGACGGCAGCTTGCAATACCCTTCTATATCACCAGATACCACGGCACAGGATCTTATCGAAACCCTAATACAGCTGGACAACGTCAAGCGTACAGTGCTCGACGTAGCACCCACCGACTGGGCACTTCAGCGTGTGCGCAAGGAAAAACCGGGTCGTTTGTGGGACGAAACCGAGCTAGCTGCTCTCAGCGACGGTGAGCGAGCCCTCGGTAGATACCCAATTGCACATCCATGTTTACGTCCTTCTCGTCACCCAGACATCCTCGAACCGACGTCGCGCATCGCTTCTTTTTTGAACACGGATACGGCGGATACATCTCTAAAGCAGTTCTCTGCGTTCCCGTCGATTTCTCAGTCTGTGCCTGTGCTTCGGCTCGTCGCCCGCCATACTCTGCATTCGCTATTACTTGCCTTTTTACGCATACCCGAGATCGACGATGGGTTCGAGTGGACGGTATTCTTTGGAAAAGATGCTACGGTTGGAGATATCATCAATAATGTGGTTCAAGAACTCGGGTTGCTCAAGGTGCTCCCTTCTTCCCGCGGAGGTGGACAAGTTGAGTATGCGCTGGAGGTTCTTTCCGGAAACCAAGGTGCGCAATCGATAGATCTTTGACGGCGCATCAGAACATTGAATTCCACGATAAGCTACCCAACTATCTGGGTCCGCGCTCATAGTTGACGTCCTAAAGTCCTCTGAACATCCTCCTGCCATCCGGTTCTGCATCCCCGACCAATGGTTCCGTCGCAAACCACGCTCCTCTTCTACCCAGTCACGTTCCACGACCGACAGCTCTGCAGACGAGGAAGGGGAAGGTACTGCAAAGCAGAACAAATCTAGCGCAGGGTCTACGGCTTTCCAGACTGCTCCCAGGCCAGGGTCTCCGGAGTGGCGAGCGTCCGTCGCTCAAAGTCGTCTCTCGAGTTTGGTGGCTGGTTGGTCTCAACCTGCGCCTGCGGCAACTTCGCCGGTCGTCGCGACTCCTACTGGTAATCGGAAGAGCGTTAGTGAACCTTTGCTGGTTCAGCAGCACACGGGTGGAAGCATTTCGACGGGAGAAAGCGTCAGCTCGGGCGAATTTGACCTGGGAGAGTTTGAACGCTGTATTGTAAGCGACGTGCATATGTACAGTTCAACAAGAATACTGAGAACCTGTTTCCAGGATCTGCTAGGTGTCAAGGGCGAGGCAAGAGCAACTATGCACTCCATGCCACTAGAGAAGAAACGACAACTCATCGAACAAATACGCGGCAAACTTGACAAGACTGCTTCAGCTAATCCCCTAGCCTCCCCGACCACCTCTGTAACTTATGGGCCCTCTAGCGGAAGTGCGCTTCGACTTGTTCCACAACTCAGCGGGGATTCCGGCTTCTTCAAACGGTTCTCTTCGTTTCCAACGTGGGGTTCGACAACTTCCCCTCCACCACCGAGTGTCAACACAAAGAGTCGTTTGAGTGGCGATTTCGCGACGGGTTCTAGGTTCGCTCCTCCTTCCGAGAGGGTCGAAGACGCGCAACCTGTACAGTCACAGGCCACTGGAAGCAGGTTTAGCACTTGGTGGGCGGCTTTAGGGGGCGAGACAACCACAGATAACGAACATTCGATATCCGCGCGTGCTTGCGTAGATGGCATACGCAAGTCGCGGAACGCGGACTCGAAGCTCGTGAAACACCTCATCTCGTTGCGGGTGCACCTGTCCACTGCTAAGTTACCCTGGATCGAGACTTTCATATCCGAAGAAGGTATCATTGCTATCAGCGGCTTGCTTTCTTCATTAGTTGGGAAGGGCGGAAAGAGAAAAGCTCTTACTGATAGTGAGAATAGCGTTCTCTTGGAGGTGATCAGATCGTTGAGAGTCCTTTTGAATACCGAGGTGCGTCATTTAAACTTGACCATAACAAAGAGAGTCGAACAATTTCTCGATAGCCTGGATTCGACGCTGCCCTTTTATCTCCGACTATCGTCACGCATATTGGGTACTCTCTTCATGGAACGTCACTCAAAATCAGGACGTTGGCTGCAGAGCTTCTCGCAGCAATATGCATGGTCTCGTTGGACGAGGGCCATCGTGCCGTTTTGGCTGCCATGTCCGAATATCGGATCGCGTATAATGAGCTTTTCCGATTCCAGTCATTGGTATCGGCCCTCAAGATACCAGATTCTGTGAATTTTGCTGTATCGGATGTGACGTTTGCCATGGAAGAAGAGGGGGTATGGGAGGCTAGGACAGCATTTATGGCGCTCATCAATGCTCTGACGAATTGTCCACACATACTCGAAGAGCGGATCGTGCTACGGGACGAGTTCAGTCGACGAGGTTTAAATGAAGTGGTTGCGGTAGGTCGTTGCTTGGCCTTGATGTCCTTGGTGTGATGCCTGATGGTTCCTTATAGGCACTCCGATATATCAAACCTCCAGATTCGCTCTTGAAACAGCTGGATATGTATACGGAGGAGAAATATGAGGACGAAGAAGATTTTCGTGAACGGGCGCGGAGGGCGGTGCGGGATAGTCGCATGCAATCGACGGAGGCGTCCGAACCGAGCGTTTTGTTCGACGAGATCATGCAAGCGGCTAGATTGCTCGAAGCTGAAGGTGTGGTAGAGAGCCTCCTTCGCAAACTCAATGTGATTTTCCAAGGCGTTTCTGATCCGTTGGTTTTCCTCTACATCTTCCCTACCTATCTTGATTCTGATGGTGCGTTAGATCATTCAAGCGTGGCACCCTCTCCACTGTGGACGAGTTCGTTGGAGGCGTTGGTACTATGGAGGACTCGTATGCTTCCTTTACTTCAGTAATGCCACTGAGACTAATGTAGAGTCCAGCGACCAAGCATGGACGACTATTTTGCAGACCCTAGTCGCGTCCGTGCAACGACTCTCCGGGCGAAAGCTTCCCATCGGAAACACCAAGACTTTAGAAGAGGAGTCTCGGGAGTTGCGCAATCAATTGGAAGATCTTACTCGAGAGGTTTGTTTTGTCTATTCTTCCCCTTCACCGTCTCACTGTCTGCATAGAATGCGGCGTTGAAGTCTGGCAGTGGCCAATCTCATCGCCGGGAAGGCTCCGCCATATATGTTGGAAACGATCCGTCACCTGTGTCAACACCTGCGCCGTCGCCGTCGCCAAAATCGAAAGCTAGTCCAAGTCCCAAGCCTGGAAATGATGCAAGTCGACTCTTCACGCACTCTTTGTGATCGTGGTTGATTAACGGGATGTTCTGGTAGATGATCACCGGGTTGCTGCAAAGACTGACGCAGAAGGAGAAGGAAGTTACACAACTCAGGGGTGAAATAGATCGACTGAAGATCCAGAACTCGGGCGAGGCGTATGATCCCGTGGGTTGATCAGTTTCTCTGCGTGATCAGATCGGAAGATGATAACCATCGTTGTATCAGGATGACCGGGCCAAGAAAGAGCGGGACAAGGCCAAATTGAATACACTCACTGCAGAGGTCACGACGCTCAAAGAAAGGGTGGGTGAAAACCGGTTTCGTCACTACCGTGCTCAGACGTTTGAACCAGATCGGTGAGATGGATAACTTGCTTTCCAATAAGGACAAGGAGGTAGCGAACATCAGGCGCGCCCTCGAGTCTGTGCATTCTCGCTTTTACCGCAAGGAAGAGGAGAATACAAGTGATATGGACGTTCAATTGATCGCCAGTCGAACTCTTGACAGGTTATCTGAGAGGGAACAAGAGGTCGTCGCGCTCAGGGCAGAGGTTCAAGTTCTCAAACAGTCTGCGGCTGAGCGAACTAAGGAGCAAGAGTTCAAAGCGAATAATCCACCGCCACCACCTCCATCCAGAAAGGTCGCGGTGTCGAAGGGCAATAAGATTGAGCTACCCACGATGACGGAAGCTGAAGATACATCTCCTCCTCCTCCTCCTCCTCCTCCTCCTCCTCCTCCTCCTCCTCCTCCTCCTCCCCCCCGTCC